>JAOPGA020000657.1:0-217569 GCA_026419775.2 Acrasis kona
CTTGGATCGTTACAAAATGACCATTTGGTGTTGTCAAAATTTGAGTCTGATGGTGTCTGCACAATCATCATTTTTGTAATAGTCAACAAATTCGATGAGCACTCTGACACTAGATAGTGCCATTGAATCGCTCAAATTCAACCTTCAGAATGCGGCTACGCCCCAAAAACCAGAGGCACAACGTAAAAAAGAAATGATATCAAGTTTCAAAGCACTTGCAGATTTTTTCATCACGAGCCAGCCAAAGTAAGACACATGTTAATCTGAACGCTCAAAATACAAGTCAACAAATTGATATCCATAAATATCTCACCATATGCCTCCAGTTACTTTTACGATCATGTGGGGAACCAACAACTGATGTCCGCATCGCAGCGGACGATGCCACAAAGAAGATTTTAAAACAGTTGATTGATAATTTTTCCGACAAAATACTCGTTCTGTGAGATTTTCTTTGAACACTGTTCACTTACAAATACAGGTTATTTAATGGGATGAAATTCAGCAGCAAAGCTTCTCAAAGAGCTTCGGTATTACATTTTGCAAGCGTTTGCCATCACATTAAACCTCAAAAATGCAGGACATTTGTTACATTCTTGTTGCCACAACTTACGGTCCTACTAAAAGATGCAGATCCATTAATCATGTTGGCTCTTGGAGGTACTGGTAGCTCTGGCGATCAAATATCTTCCGCATCAAATAGTGCCCTTGGTGACATTTTCCGTACTCTTGGATATTACCTTGAAGAGAAGGAATGTCACGACCTTGTGTTTATAAGTCTGTTACCTCTTTTAAGCGACGAAAATGTTGAGGTTAGAAGGAGTGCAGCGGCTTGTGTCGGCGTCACCTGTAAATATGTACTTAAATGTCCCTTGAAGGAGATTTGTCTTCATGTATATGACTTGGCAGTTAATACCATCAAGCAGAATGAAAATGATCCTGACGGGTGAGTAATCGATGCATCTTTTCGACTTATATTCCAGGAAAGTGGTTTGTATGAATAGAGAGTGCCTTCAAGGTTGCGTATTAACTTTTGTGAATTTTTTGGAGGTTTTTGAATCGTTGGAGAGTCGTGGATCGGCTTCAAGATACTCAACGACACAAATGTTTGCCAATCTAGCACACGACATGTTAGTGCACAACCTTTCCATTGACGATCAAAACATCTTGTCCCCATCGTTAGAGCTATTGTGCAGAATTGCACAACAGTTTCCAGATTATTGCAAGAATTGGAGGAAAGAAAAGGGTATGTTACAATCTTCAACCATCACTCACGATCAGTCATGATTTTATTCAAGAGGTTGTTTTCAATACTAAAGTCAGCAACGCTAGTTACAGTAAAGAGTCACGTTCTAGAGGCCTTGGAAAAGATGGCTCCAGTATTCCCAACCTACATGATTCCATCCTTATCAGAAAACACACGTAATCATTCCATTCCTCCACAACATTTAACACTGATAGTGACCTTGGATGACTTTTTAAATCTTTGCAAGAACGACGACTACTTGATAAGAGGAAGAGGAGCCGTTCTATTAGCATCCATACTCAACACTTGCCTATCGAACGCATCCATCGACATTGACACCATACCCAACGCACGTCCACCCACCGA
Source organism: Acrasis kona (assembly GCA_026419775.2). Taxonomy (NCBI): domain Eukaryota; phylum Heterolobosea; class Eutetramitea; order Acrasida; family Acrasidae; genus Acrasis; species Acrasis kona. The sequence goes on from JAOPGA020000657.1 coordinate 1,613, forward strand.
TCGCTTCCTCGTGTCCCATCTCACAAACATGTTTTCTCGCGAAACCAACCCATTAGGAATGAAATTACTACTTCAAGCATTAGGAATCGTACTTCCCACGTGTCTCACCACACAACATTTATCAAGGATCGTACCCAGAGCCATTTCCGAAATGATCCAATCCGTCATGGTCAGCAACACCCAAGGAGCAAATTTCTGGGGAGTCAAGCACGAACTATTGGAGACGCTCATGAAATTCGATTACACGCTCGTTAACTTTTATGACGATCAGGGAACCAACGTATCGAATGCCGTCCTACATAATGTAATGTGGCAATTGGTCCAGGACGATCATGCTCGCGTTAGAGACGTGGCATGCAGAGCGTTGGTCAGCTTGTTGCCATATTACCTACGAGACAGCAGCCAAGACATTTCACACATGCGATCGAGATTGTTGAAACAAACGTGCAGCACATTTTCCGATCAGGTCACAATCGTAAGGGATCACGAATTGGATAATGTGTGCGATGTGATTTCTAGGTGCATCGAAGGATTCAATCTGATCAAGAATGACAAATCGAGATTGATCGGCACCACCACCGTATTGAATCAAGTGGCGCGTCGATACGGTCGATACGACGAATCGAGCAGTCACCTCGTCAACTCGAGCACATCCCTTCCACAATTCCAAAACATCTTATCGTCGCACAGCGTGGAGATTTTGGAAAAGATTATGGATTGCATCAAATTCGACGAATCGAGTTGTGATTTGCAAGTGCATACCTTGATGGTACAAACGCTCGGATTATATGTTTTGGAATTGGATTTGGAAACACATAGCGCGCACGAAATCACTGCCACCATACTTGGTTACGTCATGATGATGTTGATGACCATTTCACAATTAGAAACTCATACGTTTACTTTGGATTCGAATTCATCATCATCATCCAATTCGAATCAAGATTCGAATCGAATGCAAGTAGCTGCCATATTGACCGCCACCGTAAATCAAGGAAACGTGACGTATCATGGTCACAAACCATTCGCTTCCACCATGAACAAGATCATATTCGAAAAAACAAATTTGAATTTGCAACGATCCATGAGATCGTCTGATAATGTGTTATATTCATCGACGAACGATGGACACGTCGTATTGGATTCCATTTCGTTACTACGTGCAGAATTACTCAAATTGCTTTATTTTTTGATCCTACAGGGAGATAAACAAACCATATTACCGAATGCCGTTCACGTGATTCGTGATTTACAAAAACATGCCACCAAGGATCCCATTCATTCCATTTTATGCACGCAAGAGTTATTCGTGGGTATATTCGAAACGAAACGTAGGTATCATGATTTACGATTCGATCGTCAAGAAAAGAGATTCGAAATTAGAAACGAATGGGCGAGCGATTTGTTCAACGTATTGTTCGTCAACAACAAACCATCCGGAGCCAATCAAATCGGCATTTGCGAATGGAAGAATCAAGATTTACATCACGAATCGTCCAATCCATTCGTTCGCAAAAAACATTCGTTGAGCGATACCGATAAATTCACAGGAAAGAGTGCCACCGAATTGTTGGACATGTTCGAACCCATCGTGATGAACTTGATTCGCAATTTCAAATCGACCCATTCGCACCGATTACAAACGTTGATTTTGTTCATGATGACGCGAATCGTATGTGCAGGTGTTGATTTTGCAAGATTAGATCGAGATCATTCCTTTTTGAAATACTTGATCAAATTGACGAGCGAATCGGATAGTTACCTCATGGACAAATCGCCGAGCGCATCTCCCTATCGTCTGATGGATTTCATATCCACTTTGATATTCACGTTTAGATATCAACCAAAAGAGTTGTTGGAACAACCGCTGATTCAATCCATTCATCAAGGATTAGAAAAATGTGGAGATTCGTCCAGCGTGTTGATCGATTGTTTTTGTCCGTTATTGATCAGGAGTTACTTGTATCAGATCGATAAATCAATCACCGCTTGCGTGGCCACCAAGGATTCGTTCGTATCGAATGGATACGGAGATAAGTTATTACAATTGTATTTGAATCGAATTCGATCCACTCGTAGTATTCACGTGTTGACTCATTTATTAAAAGAGTGCTCTCGGAGTCATCCTGCTCAATTCTTGTTATCGAGATTTGAGCGATTTTGATTTTGAATCGGTGGATTCAAGCGGAGCGTTTCGAAATGGATGTGGATTGGTTTCACATTGAATCCGAATTGAATCTGATTCACGAATGGATTCACGTAACGTTACCCAACGTTCGACATTTCGAATTGGCATTTGAAATGTTGAAGGACGAAATCGATCGCGTCATTTTGGAATTGAACAGCGAGCAAGTCGCTTCTCCGAGCGGCGTCAATCCGTTCGTACGATTGAGCAATCGCACGTTGGGTTCCTTCTTGTTGCGTTCCTTATTGTTGATGGATTTCTTGAATCGATGCAATGTTGAAAATTACCAAATCGAATTGTTACCGATTTACATTCGAATCGTGTGTTTTGCATGCGATCAACATTTGAGCGAATCGCAATCCATCCATCATCAAGATTTGGAATCGCGTGGATTGGTGACCTTGATCAGACGCATCGTACATGCTACACTGACGCTACAGTGTTCCTCTCGTTGCGAATTGACGACCGTTGATTATCAAAGCATTTTGAAAATTCTTGATTCGTTACATTCGAATCGTCACCCTGCTAAATTCAACGCCAGTATTTACACTGGAGCGTTGAGCATATTACGCGTTCATGGCCTACGATCCATATCCAACGCCACTACTTTATTCCAATATTTATCCGATCGATTAAATCATCACCGCAACGGCGATTCCAATCATTATCAAATGTTATGTGACCAAAGCATGTTCTTGTTACAGTGCGAGTTGTTGGTGGTGGCGAGGAACAAAGCATTGCGCGTCGATAAAGAGAATCAAGAAGATGCATTGTTCGTATCGTTGGTATCCAATGATGACGATGATGGACCATTAGAGTGTTTACCATTATTATCGAACCATGGTTTAAAACCAAGCGTTGAATTTTGGAAATGTGCATTTAATTGTATGGACGAAACTGTAGTTCGTGCATTCATCGATCAATATTCAATGTTATTGAATAGATTCGATCGAATCGATACTCACGATTTGTATTTGTTCTTGAAAGAAAAGTTTTGGAATCAAGACGATGCGACTCCATGTGAATTACTAAGAGATTGGAGACTTTTGATTGGTTTCTTACAACGATTACCGCCCATTCCATCCATCATGGAAATGTTGAAACAAAAGAGAGACGAAATTATAAAATCATCCAGCGCAACTAGCGTCATGTTGAGAAGAATATTGACTCGATTCTTGAGTAACGATCAACAAGATGTTACCATCAACAATGTCGTGAGTACCAACAGCGACACCATTGTACAAATGGTCAAACGAGATTATCAAGGAGAAGAAGCATTGTCGAGAATGTTAACAAAGTACGTGACCGTGAATACGCCTGGTTCGCGTCGATTACGTTTTGGAGGTAAGGTTTTATCCATGTTGAGCACGCAGTCCATCAAGGACATTTTAAATGATTTGTGGGAACAAGACGCTGCGAATGCTCATGCACATGTCGCTGATGTCGCTCATCATTTGGAAACGCTCGAATACACTAACGTGTTGTTCCACTTCTTGTACGAAAAGATCAAATCGTTAGAAAAGAATCACACAAGACAAGTTTTTTCTGCTGCTCTACATGTTGCTCATTGCGTATCGGCCACGATCCATCGATACGTTCAATTACTCTTGAAACAAAATCAATCACAAACGATTCATTCCATCATTGATCATGATTGTTTATTGATGCTTTATCAATTGCTAATCGATTTGTTCAATCATCATCATCATGCTTTGTTATCTGGTCCTGATGATATCAGCATCATTCTACAATACACTCTTGATTTGTTACGTCTAGTCGATTCCGATACTCTATCCTTTTACGATCCATTCGTAAATAACACTTGTACCTTGATTGTTGACTTGACGAGAGCTTCTAGAATTGATCATCAAAGAGACGATCAACAAGACGTGAAGATTAGTACCAAAGAATTAGTAAAGGATATTATATCGAGGACGTTCCCTCTGGGCGCATCCAATCATACGAATCATGGCATCGATCAAAGAGTGGGCGGTGGATTTACGGTAGGTAATCGAATCAAGTACGCATCATCTTCCAAACACTTGTCGTTCATGCGTAAAATTGGATTACAAATCACTCGCTTGTATAGTCAATTGGCTTATTCGATCTATATAGACGATCCGCTACAGGACGATAACAACACGAGCGAAATGAGCGACATACAACCATTACCACGCATCGACAGCGCTCAATTGGATAAATTAACTTTGATATTGGACGTGATTGGATGCAACGACGAAGAAGTGTTTAAGAAGCTATGGGACGTTTGTTATGAATTATTCAAAATTGAATCGGAAGAATCTAGTTTTGATCAAATGCAGCTGTGCACGTTAAAAGTACTGACCAAGCTCTTGTGTCACAACATGATGAGCGGAGGAATGAACGAAGAACAAGGTGGTGGTAATCGAGTGGCTCCTCCCACAATGTCCCATAGGGAAGCACTCAGCGATCAAGGATGCATCAAACAATACGGAAAGAGCTTATCGGAGCTATTGAATACCGTAGATGATTACTTGATCAAAAACAAATCCAATCACTTCGATCAATTACATCGCATGAGAGCCAGCGTGGATCCCACTTATGCATGTGCATTGTTCGATGGATTCGCTCAATCCATCACCGATGCCATTCATAAACACAAGAGCAATAATCCATACTTTGTAAAGGAAATGGTGAGGAGCATTTGTTTGGTGTGCATGCACAATTCAAATTTATTTGCCATGAGCATGAAATTTGGATATGATTGGTTGTATCGATGGTCCACTAGTTTATACAATGATCCTAATCATGAAGAAGATTGGTCCATGAAGCAATACTTGACTTTTATTATTGCAAGGAGCTTTGCTTCATTGGATCCCGTTAGTTATGCACCATCATCATCTTTATTGAACACCACCAACGCTTCTTCCACTAATCCTTCTTCTTCATTATCGTCCACTACTGGTGCTTCTAATGGATTGGCAGAATCGAGTGCAGATCCCTTTTATGTGTTCAAAGTACTACAGGAAGCACTGGATGATTCTCATCGTAGAGCTCATGCTCTTCATGGTGTATTGGCGGTTAATTAGACATCGAACCACACCAGTTATTAATTTATTATTACCACATATATCGGAGAGAATTCAATCGTGGTTCGTTGATAAGGACGTGATACCAACCACTCGGTCTCAATTGTTACAAATTAGAACGGTGACGAGTCTAGTTGAATTTTATCCAGATAGCAGCACTCACAACGTGACTAGAAAAGCAATGGAGGCCTTGTTCAACGTTGCTGATAAACCAGGTACTAGCTTGAAGGTGATGATTGCCATTTATGATTCACTACAGCACTTGTTGGTTAATTATTCTCTTTCTCACTTTGAAAGAAAGTTAATAGAGGCATTAACCAATGTAAAACCAATTACTACCGTCACCACGCCTCGTATAAGGAGCAGTAGTATACTACCAGATAACAACGGCAGTAATCATCAATCGAATGATAAGAGAAGGAGCAAAACGCTCATGAACAGAACATCATTAAAGTTGGAACAACAACAACAGTCCAGTAACAACACTGGCTCTACTTCTTTATCGACGCCATTCATTCCAGTATCAAATCTAGCTCTCTTGATGACACAAGAACAAGAAAAACCAAATGTCTTTTCTTTCCTTCACCCGAGACGTCTAAGTCAAATGTTACCAGGAACACCCAGCATGATGACTCCCACAGTACCTTCCATCCCACTCACACCCAGTACTTCTTCATTCTCTCTCAGTTCATTATTTGGTAAGAAGGACACCAGTCAGGTACCACCATCCACTCCCAACACTTCTTCTCTTCCATCAGATCAAGATCAATCATCATTGTCTTCTTCTTCCTCTTCGCAATCAATCAATAGCACCACTACTACATTAACTACCATCAATAACACAACAACCAAGGGCATCAATGCCACCAATGTTCATTGTTACTCTCGTAGAGTGTTGTTGTTGGGATTGATGGCCGGCCAGCATGTACACGTCCGTGAATCAAGTCAAGGACGACACCAACAGGGAACACAAGAAGGTAAACATTCTACAGTTATTCGAACAATTAAGAATCGAATCCACCATCACTGCCACGCAGCGAGAGGGCGAAGTCTTGTTAAGATTTGTGCCCAGACTATTGGAGGATTTCTTTGATGCCGAACAAATCCTACCGCTCATGTTTGGTGAGTTTTTGAGCACAAAGGCACATCCATTGTTATTGAGCATTGTGTTGCGCATTCACTTGCCAGTGGCGTATCACTTTGAAGCACTTGGACAAGTGCTGAGCTTTATGAACAATCAACACGGTCAACACCACGATGGAGTGACGCCTAGCGACGATGATGGGGAGAATACGCCCATCACCACCATGATATCACAGGCCAAGAAGAAGAGCTACCGAAATACGTTTGCAGAGTGGATCAAATTGAGTTTGGAAACTTTGAGCTTGAAGCAACCACCCAGTCATGCCATGTGGGCCTTGTTGTGTGTATTTGTGAGCGTGTGTATGTGCTACGATCAATACAATAGGGCCATGTTGGTTGAAATTGGAGCGGCGCTACCACCAAAGAAGAGAGATCCAGTGTTCGTTCACGCCTTTTTAATGTATGGACTCAAATTTATGGAGTGCGTCAAGAAGAATTTGGAACAAGCACAGAGCGATGCGTTGATTAAGGTGTTGGAACAATTTTTGGAGAGATTGGATAAGAGCGATGAGTACAAGAATGGATGGGAGAGAGAGGTGACTGAACAGTTATTGAACTTGTGTAAAATTTAATCTTTCTTTAATGTTGTTGCTGCATCATCTTTGCTCATTCCGTATTGCTCCTTGATTCTTTGTCGCATTAGTTTTTGTTTTTCTTTCCTGGCTGCCTTTTCGTTTTCGTCCGCTGCTGCTGGTACTGGTGGTGCCCATGTTGTTGTGGGTGGTGCTGCTGTGGAAGCAGGTGGTTGGTAGGATGTTCCTGATGCCGAGGTTACGGAGGCGTTTGAGAATTGTGCTGAGGGGGCTTGGAATTGACTTTGAGCGCTTCTTCTAAGCATTTCATCAGGATCGAAGATTTTGGTGCCTGTTGAGGTAATGTCTAACTTTGAGCGAATGTTACGGTCTCTAAATACCAAGTGACTCAAGATGATGAGCGAAGACATGATGTAACTGGCGAATAAGTTAAAATAGGCTCCTGATAATAGAATCAAAGCCATCACTACAATGGAAATGCCGATGATGATGACGTTTTTCGATAAGCGTATTTTGCCAATCTCTATGTCGTTCGACTTTTTATAGAATGCCACATAAAACATGGCTCCGACGCAAGGGCCGAGTAAGAGTGCGATAGGTTTTGTGAGGCTGCGATGAGGTTAGGTAAATTTTGAGAAAAAAAACATACAGGTTGAAAAATGCAACAATCATTGTTATGATCAGGTAATTACTTTGATAGAACAAGACGTTTGACTCTAATCTTTTGATTATGTCATTCTTGTCTTTTGGTAACGAGAATGTCCCGAAAAATGAAGTCTTCCAAGGTCTCGCTGGTTGTAGAATTGGTTCTGTGTTCTCTCCACCAAGCAACATTATTAATAAAATATTTTGTAACGGACATCTGTGAACAAGTGGGCTGTCTGTCAATCAACCCTCTATCGTCCTCGAAACCACCATTATGATACATACATATGTAGAAACGCAGAGGAAGGTTCGTCACTGTAGAATACAACGTTTGAAGAAGGCTAACCATACACTTTTATAACAAGCTGATTCGGACAAAGATAGCAGCAAGATTAAGTTGATCATATAATCCACTCAACAGAGGTGAGAAGAAAGAAGGCAACAAAAAAAAATCGACATCTGGGGCATTATGACCGAACGTGAAAATTGTTGGACAATTGGAACAGTTTGAGGCATTTCTCACATTGAGTACACAAAACCTCTCGCCACAAAAAATTGGTGAGTTTCGATGTGTAAATATCGAGTATTTCAGTGTATCGATGATACATACAAATTCATATTCAACTTACTTTGTTCGATCCGGATAGAAATACCTGGAACATTGATAATAAATTCAAAGATGGTTACAATATTTCTTTTTTAGTAATTTTGTTATTTCTTGAAAAGTACAATGTATTCAAAAATAGGTTACTTAAAATAGCATGTGTCAAACAATTTTAGCTTGCAAACAATATGAAACTAGTCAATAGATTGTTCACTGTGTGCATTTTGCTCTTCGTCCTGGCAATATACGTTCAAAGCAAAACTGCACTTAGTAATCACATACGGCAGAATGAGCAACCATTAGAAACAACAACCCTTTCTCCTGCAGTCGACGAGAATCCACAACCAACAACAACTCAAACACCAGTCGTAGTAGATCCAACAACGACTACATTGCCACCAAACGAACCGATACCAAATCCTCCGGAGACCACCACACTACCACCCATACCTGAACCAACGACCACTTTAGCACCTTCACCAACAGATGCTACCACCACATTATCACCCACAATACCGAATCCACCTGAAACAACTACATTACCGCCGTTTATACCAACCGATCCAACAACAACTATAACTCCAGAAAATCCAGTATTCACACCTGCACCAACATTTATTGTGACAACAACTTCAAGCATATTACCAACTGATCCAAATTCACAAATACCAACAACTACGGCTGCAATTGGAAACCCCACATATCCAACAAATCCAACCACAACGATACCTAATACTCATCCAATCCCAACAACATCTACAGCACCAAACCCTGTTGACATTGGTAATGTCACTGCATCCGAAAGTCCACGCACTGCGGATGCTATAATAGATAATCAATACGGTGCATATAGTTATTACATATGGGTTCCAATTCTAGCATCAGTCTTGGCGCTTCTCTTGATATTCTTTGTTGTTTTGGTGTTTGTAATACTTATTTGTAAAAGAAGAGCTGCACAAGCGAACAAAGCAGCAAGAAATGATGTTGCAGTTCCATCGGTTATAGTCGAAGTAAGATCTCCTGGTCTACCTCCGGCTCCTGTAGAAACTCTCATATGTCCAATGACTGGTAAAATATTCTTTGATCCAGTTATATTAGTAGAAAACGGACACACTTATGAAAGAGGTGCTATAGAAAGGTGGTTGGAGACACATAACGAAGACCCTGTCACAGGAAAAACTTTGGCAAGTAAAGAGTTAAAACCAAACCCTGATATGAAGTCTTCGGTTAGCGTGTTCTTAAATAGTGTTAAGCAAAGAATAACCTACTAGTTTTTCTGTACGCATTAACTACTCGATGTGTACATATTAATGATGATAAATGAATAAATAGATTTTGATATAATCAGACTTTTCAACACTACAAACTCATCTCTGTGGGTTAATGAAGTGCTACCCAAACTGGAATATTGTTACACAAATTCAAATCAAATGTATAACTGTTAGAGAATGGAGTCAGCTACAATGGCGAAATTTCAAACAAGACAAGGTACATAAAACTAGCTCGATTTATTAATCCTCGTGGTAGTGGCGTTGATATCCCTGAATATGCTCGTTTTCGTGACCCGGCATAATATAAGCCATTAACATGTGACAGGATGCATAATTATCGATCATACTTTGATTACATTCACCTGCTTTACATCCTTGCTTCTCCTTCCATTTTCCAAGTATTGGAGTTCCAATGCATTTGAATCCAAATTTTTCATAGTGTTGAATTAATTTGCGTTCAAAACCTGGCTTGTCTTTTCCTTGGGTGCACTCTATCAAAATTGTTCCACATCTAAGCTCTGAAACTAAATTTTTGGCAAATCCAAACAGAGCGGAACCTGCACCACAATTAGGAATTGCCCAAATGTTAGGAATGTAAAGTTGACGTTTGCATAACCTTGGTAGAGCGGGGTGCATCCATAACCCTATCCACATACACCCAACCACATACACCCAACCACGTCCTCAGTTTTAATTTGTTCGTTTTGCAAATCTTTATACGAAGTTGCGATAACAGTTCGGAATTTGCTCCAAGCTTCTAGGTTGTTTAGGTCATACTGTCCATATTTATCAAGCTCAATCTCGATTCTTTTTCTTTCTTCAGCAACCTTGGCATCACTAAAACCATATCCATCTTCAAGTTTGTTAATGTGCTTATATTTGCTTCTGCTCTCAAATTCAGATTCACAAATTTTTTGTGCATCATTTAAGCGAGCCAATCTCGTCTCAATTTTCATTGTTCATTCATTCGCCGAAATGAAAATTTTATATTTTGTTCCAAGACTAGTACCTGAGTAAACTTCTTTTTGGTTGACATTGTTTTGGCGGACTTTTTTTCGGTTGATTTCGTTTATTGATTTTCAGGTTTTTGATGGAACAAGCCACGTGTGACCTGCATTTGGACCTTGACGAGGAAGAAGAGGCTCTTTTGTGCACCCCAGTGGATATTAAAACATGTTGTTTTGAAGAGCAAGAGAAAAGGGTGTTGAAAGAGATTAACATACAAAGTGAAAAAAACATTATTCGGAAAAAGCAAGCAAAGCAACCATCACCCTCAAAACCAAGTGCACCTGCTGGACTATCAATGGATCGTCAAGTTAAATTCTCATCGCTTTGCGACATGTTCGAAAAATCTCTAGATAAAACACATAATGAAAGGCTCCAACTCATCACAAAACTATGGAAATCGATCAAAGGTCATGACTATTATCCATTTATGAGATTGCTACTCCCACAACTTGATAAAGAGAGAATGGCATACGGACTCAAAGAGAGCAAGATAGCCTTGTATTTGATAGAAATTTTGTGTATAAAAGCTTCAAGCGAAGATGCCTTGAGATTGAAAAAGTGGAAGGACCCCTCACTTTCAAAGAAGACTGATGGAAATTGTTTTTCTGATACCGTTTACTCTGTTTTAAACAAGAGAGGATGGTCCAATAAAAGTTCTAAAAAGTGTTTGTCTGTATTCGATGTTAATGATGCATTGGATGCTTTGTGCTCCGCGACTGAAGTGTAAGTCAACCCAATCAATAAACTGAAATAACAACATGCAGAGAAGCGAAGAAGAAGCACATTGTTTCTCTATTAACGAATATGACCTCACTTGAGTTCAAATGGTTGGTTCGAATTATTCTAAAGGATATGAGGTACGGAATGCAACACACAAGCATTCTTAAAGAATTCCACCCAAATGCAGTGGATGTGTGGAATGCATGTACAGATCTTAAGCAAGTCACCAAAAACTGTTTGGACCCTAAATTCAAATTCACTGCATCGGTAAGTACAAACCTTCTTCTGGTTGATTATTAATTTAATACTAGAAGATACAAATCTTCCAAGCATTCAAGCCAATGCTGGCTTCGTTAGCTAATCCGGATAAATTATCAGACATGCTATGTACAAATGATCTAGTTGTTGAGCCAAAGTATGATGGTGAGAGGATCACCATTCATAAATCAGATAACACAATTAAATACTTTACTCGCAATTCAAAAGACTATACAGAGTTATACGGTCACAAGTTCAACCGCACGATAATGAAGTGTGTAAAAATCAAAGAGTAATAATTTTTTTTAACAAGAATAACACATGTATAGTTGCATACTTGATGGAGAAATGCTGGTCTATAGTAAAGACCTTGGTGGATTTAAGGAATTTGGTCACAATCGTACCTTTGGTAAGCACATTATTAAGAAATTATTAATAACCTTTGCTCAGCATTATCGGATGAAAACAACACCCAAGAGAATTTTTGCTACATGGTTTTTGATGTTCTTCATGCAAATGGTAGTGACGTACTAGCGGAAACACTTAGCAAGAGAAGAAGGCTCCTGGACAAGATTCTAACCACACAAGAACATGAACTAGAAATCGTGCCTCAAATGAGCGTAACCACTCAGAGTGACATTTATAAAGCTCTTGATGATGCCATTCTTAATCGGTTCGTAACATTCTTCGTTCGTTTTTAACATTTCTAGTGAAGAAGGAATCATTATCAAAAACACATCAAGCGCATATCAACCAGGAGAAAGAAAAAACAATTGGATCAAACTAAAACCAGATCATGTGGATGGAATGGGAGAGACTTTGGATATGGTCATCGTTGGTGGTTACTTTGGAACAAAATTCAATCGCAAGTCAGTGTCACATTTTCTACTTGCCGTTCGTGGTCATGGACAAGACGATTACTATACATGTTGCAAAGTCGGTAGCGGCTACACAAGTTCAGAGCTCATTCAACTCCAAAGTGCACTAGAACCCCATTGGATCAAATTCAACAAATCAGACGTTCCCAAGTTCTTTTGTGGATGGGTCCCTCAGTCCGGAGAAATTCCTGATGTCTACATTGAACCCATTCACTCCAAAGTATTAGAAGTCAAAGCATTTAGCATCACGGAGACCACAAAGTTCAAAACTGGTTACACGCTGCGCTTCCCACGTGTCAAGCGCATCAGGGACGATAAGAATTTTGATCATTGTAATACTTTTTCGGAGTTATCGGAGTTGGTCAACAATCCCACGAGAAGAACAGCATCAAGCCTAACCTCGATCAAAGGAGATCGCGGAAGCAAGAGAAAGCAAAGAAGCGAAGCTGCAGCGGAACCACGCAAACGATTGAAAACTAGTGTGATTAGCAGTTGTCATGACACGGATACGTCAAACATCAAGAAGGAAGGAAAAGCATTCGTAGGAAAGGAATTCGTGGTGCTGAGCGGCGATGCAGAGAATACAAAAGAACAGTTGGAAAGATTAATCGTCAAGCATGGCGGAACAAAAGTCCAGAACCCAAGCGAAAGGACATGGTTAATCGTCGCACATGAAGTTACTTTGAAGGTGATTAATTTGGTGGAGGCTGTGAAGAGCGGAAAGAGTCGTTATGGAGATAAGGACGTTGTACATTGCTCGTGGATTGTTGATTCGGCAAAGCAAGACAAGGCGCTTCCCTTACATCCCCGATACATGGTGCACACATCAAAAATCACAAATGATCGATTCTTGTTGGAGATGGACAAATATCAAGATTCTTATCAAGAGGAGAGCACTTTGATTTCAATTAAAAAAAGTTTTGAAAATGTATTAAAAATTGAAAAGGATTTAATAAAGCCCTTGACGATCGATCAGATCAATGTCGTGAATCAAAAGTATAAACTTGGTCCAAATTCTTGTTTGTTCTTGAGAGGGTGTGTGTTTTATTTTGATGATCAGTTGGAAGATGAAATGTTGTGTCTGAAGATTAAGCTGTATGGTGGAACCATATCTAATGCGAATAACAATCAAGTCACGCATGTCGTGGTGAGGCATAGGGAACAAAGAAGCGATAAGGTTGTGGATAAAAGTTGGTTGCTAAATGTAATAAAGAATAAAAAGCTTTAATGTTTGAAAGAGAATAAAGCTATTTTAATAATTGTTACATATTTCATTAGAACCAGTGAGGGTTAATAAACTTCACAACCTCCGGTATCAAAGACAATTTTTCATCTGATAAAATGTGCTCGAGGTATCCATTGAAGGCATCTATGCGTTCTTTGATTGTCTCCGGCGCGTTCTTGTATAAATAACTTTTGGCAGGAAATGGTACCTGTTCTAATTCTGGGTTCGATTTGATAAGCTGAAGTAGTCAAATAATGTGATCTAAAAATGTACGTACCTCATTGTGCAAGTTCAAAAAATCATTGTATCTTTTTTCGATCACGTAGGATTTCTTCAAACTTGGTTCAACTTTGATGTGATAAAATGTTATTCCTTCCTCGTTCGTGTTTGTATCAGTGATAACTGCCTTTGTTCGGGATCCAGATTGTATTTCATCGCTTTGCTCTTCGTCGTCTTGGTTGGATGTAAGTCTTGTCGCTATATTCGAGGGGTAGTAACTTGTCTTATACATGACGAGGTCATCTTCTTCGGACATTTTTGTTTTTACAAAGATTAAAAGAACCTTCTAACTAATAACATTCAAAATGTTCTTGAGAACTTAGAGACAATGACCAGTTGAATATTGAAACGATAGGTAATGGCCACCACAAATCTCAATCATAATAAAAGTAAAATACAGAATTAATATTTTTTATTGTTGATTGGGCATCTCTTTCACGTCTGTTTTACATATAGGACACGTACTGTTCGATAATAGCCATTTATCTATGCATGGAACGTGGAACAGGTGAAGGCAAGGTAAACGTCTGACTTCATCTTGTTCCTTAAATTCATCAAAACAAATCATACATTCCTTGTTATCTTGTGGCACCTGTTCGAGATTTTCAATTTTAAATTTAATAGATGTGCCCTCAATCTGATCTTGCGATGCACCTTTATTTACAAAACCCATTCTTTCTTGCAATTGCAAAATCTCTTCATAAGATCCCAAGTCGTCACCGCCAGCTCCTTCATCGCCATACTCTCTGCGTATGAAGATTTGAGGGCCGTTGGGGTTGCGTGGAACGAAAAATGGATTTGGTGTACCGAAAGGAAAAAATTCGTCTTCAAATGTAGGTGGATCTAAGTCGGGATGACTTCTTCTTGGGCGTCCGAGAAAATAATGAAGAGGATTAAACATGCCCGTTTCCTCCTCGTCTTCGTCCTCCTCGGGGTACTGTATGTTGTTGGGTGCATTAAACAAACCAAAAGGATTTTGAGGTTGCTCCAATCTCCTCCTTTGTGATTGGATTTGTCTGATTTCGCTTAATTGATCTTCCAAGCGTTGTTGTGGTGTTGGTTGTTGTTCCGCGCTTAGAAGCTCATTTTCGCGATCGAATTCTGCCTGTAGCCTTCTTGCGTACTCTTCATCAGTCAGTGCTTCTTCATTGGTTTGCTCTGTGCTTTGCCGTGATTCTAATTGTATATGTTGTTCTGGTTCCCGTAAAGTTCGTGAGGGGGTACTTATATGTTGATTGTGCTCATTTTGATATCTTCTAGCTTGCTCTTGTCTATACTGCTGCAATTGATTCATTGTTGTGTTGTTTTTCTATTTTAATCTTGATTACAACCACATTTGTTACAACCAAATCGATGGTCAATCTGAAAGACCTATTATTCAAACTCAAAGCCTCGTCAATGTGGAGTTATATCGCTGAGTATTTTGTTGAGAGTAGTAGAATAAGTATTGGTATCATAGTTGCTGTGTCTGTTGTCATTGTTGGAGTTGCAACAAAACCGTTCAAAAAATTTTGGAGAAGCAAAGCAGAAACAGATCAGAAGCATAATAAAATGAAAAATAAAGAGTTCGAAAAAATCACACTTGAGACTGCTAAACCCACACACGAACAAACTATACCAGCACCCACATTATCGACAATAGATTCGATTGACGAGGTTCAAACTAATATTATTCAGGACACCATACCTGAGATATGTGAGTCGGAACCAATTATATCAATAGTTGATCAAATCATTGAGCCACAGCAGGATAATGTGCATACAGAGGAGCCAGCAATTGTAGTTGTGGAGCCGACAGATCATATAAAAGTAAATAATGCTACAGTGAATGAAAAGGTCGCAGAGACTAGTACCATACATGAGGAAGTGAATTCCCCCGAAGATGTTGACCAAGAAGATTTATCAAGCGAAAGCTACTACGACGGTAACAATTATTATAATTCAAATGCTTTAACTATGATTAGACGAGACTGATTACACAATAAACTCTCCCACAACTGATTTATTGGAAGAGGAATCGGGAGACGTACTTGTAGATAGAAAAACAAAAAGACATTACATAATAGAGGAGTTCTTAGACACGGAAAGGGCCTATGTTAACGGTCTAAGTTTACTAGTTAATTCGTATATACATCCACTCAGAAAATCACATCAAAAATACAACATCAGTTCTGATTTTGTAGAAAAAGCTTTTAGCGAGGTTGATATCATTTACAACGTTAATAAAATGTTTCTCGAGGAGCTAGAATTAGCTACGCATGATATAGAGGCTGAGGGAATAGAAACTAAGCTATCTGATATCATCATAAAGCTATCTCAGGGCTTTTAAGCTATATGTACCATTCATTAATCAATACAAAAACACAACAAACATGTTGAGGTCAGAGTTGAAGAAGAACAATGCCTTCAGAAGGTTTTTAGATGACACGATGATTGATTTGGAAAAGAAAGGGCATAGAATATGCAAGCTACAGTCGCTAATCATAACACCTATTCAAGTAAATCATTATTTTTAACAAGGCAAGTAACACTGAAAAGAGACTTCCAAGATATAGATTACTGTTAGATAGCATGGTTAAGTGTTTTGACAAGAGCAATCTAGAGGCATATACAAAGCTTGAAACAGCTTTGAAATCCATAAGTGATGTGGCAATGTATTGCAATAACAAGGAACTTGAAGTTGATAATGACAGAAGAATCGTTGAGCTCAGCAGTAAACTAGGAGCTGCTAATCTTTTAAAACCAGGAAGGAAATTTGTACAAGAGTGGCAAGACGTTTTTTATTTTAGACAAAATGGGAAAATTGCGACTTGCAATTTATATTTATTTAATAATCTTTTGGTAATCGATAAGAAGAATCTCTTCAAGAGACCGGTCAATATCAAAGTAGATTCAAAACTAGACGTTCAATATAATCCAGACGATGATAAGGTTATAAAATTAAAACCTGGCACCCTTGATGTCAAGTTGATCAAGAAGGGTTTCTCTTTCCTACAGAAGCAGCAACAGCAACTAACTACGAGAGAAATTTTAATAAAGTTCAATGAAGTCAAAGACAGCAGTGATTTTTACAGACTTTTGGTTTTTCACACCACACCAAACAAGAACAGAAGAACAGAGTCACTCAAATAAATTATGAAATTTAATCACTAATGCTGTTATTATGTACCTTGTCAACAAGTTCTTGGATTGAAAAGCATGAGTACAACACCGAAATGAATTGAATTTTTATTTGTGAATTAGCCTCGTCAAAGGAGTGCTATAGAAGGGAAATTTGACTAGTATTGGTAGTCCTTTTGTGGTCGGAATTGTAGGTGAATGTGGTTCTGCGAATTGGTGGTCATTTGACATCTGCTAGTCCGTTATGTTTTACTTTGAATAAAAAGTTGTGATGTTTATCTTTGATTTCCAATCTCACGACACTATGTTTGATTGATTACTAATTAATAATTTCCTCCTTATCGATTCATCAGATTCTTGATGTGTCTTTGTTACCATGGTGATAAGTCAAGGTAAGGTTAGAAAAGTCGAATTGGATTGTCGGGCTTAGAATCCGTAATATTTGTGGTTGACCTTTGACTTACAACATTAGCAAAGTTTACTAGCTAACCGTTCGTGTCCGAAGATGCCAGACATCGAATACTATGAGGACGAGATTAGGGACCTAGAAAAAGATATCAATAAAACTCTTTTAGCTATACGTAAAGTAAAGGAGAATGAAAAGCAGCAGGTGAGCGAGCTCTCAACATAGAAATAAACATTTCATAGAAAGTTCTAGAAGCTGACGAAAAACTAAAAAAGTTGAAAAAGGCTAATAAAAAGTACGCAGCCGCCATAAAAGACCATCCGGACAAAGGCAATTACTCTGATGCGAAAAAAGAGCACAAGAACGAGTATAGAAAGCTTGAAACTCACTTGGAAGACATGAAGAGTGAAATCAGTCGCAACACCCTGATGGGAGGAGATGAACCTCCTAAAGAAGAGAAAAAGGAAAAGAAGAAGAAGGGGAGCGAAGTAAGAGAGGTCACTACCAATCCAAGAACAGGAAAAGTGAAAGTTAAAGACAAGGAGCTGGAAGATGAACTTTTCAAAGAGATTTATGAGATGCAAGGAGAGTCCCTCAAAATCGTGCAGAGGCTGATTGCTAAAGCTGATGACACAATAGATGTCGCTCAAGAAAGTGCCGAAATGTTAAAGAAGCAGAGGGAACAACTTGTTAGAATTGACGAGAAGATGGATGAGTTAGGATCCAACATTACCAGAGGAAGAAAAGAAATTGTTTCCTTCATGAGAAAGTTAGCCACGGACAAGGTGATTATGCTCATCATTATTTTGATTGTACTGGGTATCATAGGTCTCATCATTTGGAGAATCGTGGTTGCAGTTTTACCAAAGAGCACCCCTGCTCCAACCACACCAGCAACTCCAACACCAACATAAGAGAGAACAAAAAACAACAAAAATAAAATTTACAAATTTGATATTTTTTTATTTTATATCAACAAACAATAGAAAACAAGAATAATGATGTCAATCACAAAACAAACACTCATAAAAGGAACCTTAGGCGCTCTTCAACAATTGCTCGACGGCAGATAACTTGCCCTCCACTGTCTTGAGCTCCTGAACAAAGTGGTCGACTTCCTCTTGTAGCTTCAAGATGCGGTCGTCTGCAGTTTGCTTGAAGGTTTGCTCGGCGGTTAATTGTTTTTGGAGGAATTGCTCTTGTTGCTTGACGCGATCCAATTCATCAGTTAATTTTTGGATGCGCTCCTCGCGAGCCTTGCAGCGCTCTTGTTCGGCATTCAATCCTTGGCTGACTTGGTGTTGTTGGTGGCGCAAGTAGTTCAAATCGCTCACCAATCTTGCCTTCTCTGCAGAGTATTGCAAGTCCTCGGCATCTTGTTGCTTGACTGGCTCTTGCTTTTGAGCAACTTGTTGTTGTTGCTGTTGCTGTTGTTGTTGTTGTGGTGCAGGTGATGATGATGATGATGCATCCTCTTGAACGGGTGATGAAACTTGAACCTCTTGTTTGGTCTTGCGTGGTTTGTTCTTCTTTTCTGGTTTCTCATTCTTTTGGACGGCTGGTTGTTGTTGTTGTTGTTCGACTGGAGTGGATGGTGCCTGTGAGTCAGTCTTCTTGGCAACAACATTCTTGTAGGTCGTGGTGGTCGCTGATGGAGCTGGCTTGCT
Source organism: Acrasis kona (assembly GCA_026419775.2). NCBI lineage: Eukaryota > Heterolobosea > Eutetramitea > Acrasida > Acrasidae > Acrasis > Acrasis kona. The sequence goes on from JAOPGA020000657.1 coordinate 20,623, forward strand.
TGATGCGGTCTTTGCACGAGTGCTTGATGGTGTTTGGCCCCATCCGTACCTGTATCTGTCAATCTCTGGGCATATGGCGGATGGCAACTTGTTCTTTGCCAATCTCAAGCTCAAGTTGTCCAACAATGAATACACTTCGTCCTTGTTTCTTAGGGTCTTCAAGGCATTCTCTGCGCTTGAGCGATCCACAAAGGTTGCATTCACAGTGGTGTCATTGTGTTCGAAACCTTCGATGGCTCCGAAAGACTCAAGGGTTTGTCTCAAGTAGAACAAACGTTGTTCCTTCAATTTATCTTGCATGGCTGATCCGGCTAGATCCTCCAAGTAGACCTTATCGATTTGAACTGTTCTTGAATCTCTGGCTGGTCTTTCTTCGCCATCTCTTCTTGGGCCTCTGGCACCAGTGCGAAGGTCGCCACTGGAACGGTTTCTATCTCTTCTTTCAGAGTTGTACTGACGTTCGCCGTTGTTGTTGTTGCTGTCGGAGCCGTCTCTTCTTGGGCCGGATCCTCTTCCACGTGGTGCGCGTTTTCCTTCCTCACCGTTTTGGTTTGTGGACGCGTTTTGTCCTCCGCTTTGTGATCGTGAGTGTTGTTGAGTGGTTTCGACTTGCGACATTAGTTTGTTGGGTTGACCGTCAGTCAGTTATCTGGTTTGTTCGTGATTTCACAATGAGAACACATTTATACTCAACCAGGTTATCCAACCGGAAGAGAGAGCTTTTTAGGAATAATTACAATCACTAAGGAAGCATTATTATTCAAATTATGAGAGCTTGTTCCTTCCGGTGAACTATAAGTAATAATTGAGAGTACCTGTTCCCACCAGATTTAAACTGATTAAGAACCGTTTTAAAAAGACTAAACTCCTCAACAATCATCATTTTATGAAGTATATCTGTGATAGTTAAGAGATTGAATTTAAATGGCCATGCTTTCGATTTTAAAGTCTGCTATAGGTGTCAATAATTATAATTAATATTACTGACTCATTATGTACGTGGATCTTAGGCTTGGACTCTAGTTTTATTGTGTTCGGAGTATCACTTAAACAATGAGCGGTAATGACTGCTCCACTATAGATTGTAATTAATAATCCATATTTGTGCAAAAAGATGAGCAGGGCAGACGAGGTGCAGATCAACTTTGGTAATGATGTGGAGCTCGCACACGACCTGAACCCAATAGATAGTGTTTATCATTCTCATCCCAAGGGACAGGAAAGAGAAACTCTTACCCCTCAGGAGCCTATTGAACCACCACTCACTCCCAAACAGAAATGGCAGAGAACCAAGTTGGTCGTTCGCATCATATATATTTCGATCACTTTGGTTGCTTGTCTTTTTGTCATAGTAAGTAGAAAACTCCATCACTTCTAATTGTAGTAGATCATGAGTATACTTGCAATGGCTGTCGGAGGTCCAGCAAAGGCGGGGGTACCGGCACAGATAGCATTCTACATTCTCAACTCTTGCGTGGTTCTACTTTGTGTACTAATAGGATTACTCGAATTCGACTTTTGGTCTTGGTTAATGAACTATTTTAAGTTTGCCAAGTCGTATCTTTTGCGTTCCATTTTGATCATGTATGTTGGTGTCGCGTGCTACGGAAGTTGCGTAAATTATGCAAATGCGAGCTACCAAACAGCACAAGAAGTGAGCGCATACATTTTGTTTGGTGTTGGTGTATTACATTTTTTATTCGGTCTTCTATGCCTAGATTATATTTTCGGTCTAAACCGTTGGAACAAACAATAAATAGTAAACGTTATTTTATTTTACTTTTGGTTGAGGTTAATTTAGTTAATAATGTAGGTGTGGTCCTTGAACTTGTAGTCGTTGATTTCTTCACAGGAATTCTAGTTTGTTATTTGCATGTAAAAAAGAATGTTGCCTTACGTTGTAGTCCTCACTGTAGAACCACCATAAAGTGGTGATTTTGTACCGGACGTGGTGACAGTTTTTGTGTTGGTTTTTGGTTTTGAAAGAGAAGTTAAACCATACTGATTATTTGTGGTGGGTTTGGCGCCGTATTTTGAATTGAAGGCGGAGGATTGGCTTGTTGAATTGCCAGTGGATATTGTCGGATTGACTACCGCAGGTTGTTTGACGTCACTATTTGAAACAATAGATGCCTGATTCATCGCTTCCATCCGTTTCTTGTTTCTTTCCATCTCTAACTCAATTTCCATCCACCGTAATTCCTCTCTCTCCTTCTCGCTGTCAGAAATCTCTTCACTAGAGTTACCCTGCCTACTCCTCAGATATTCTCCCTCGGAGTGTAGCAGTTTTTGGGCCTGCCTTGCAGCATCTTGAACATCCTTGTCTTTGTCCAGCGTTAAATAGGACAGGGTCTCTCTCAAAGACGCCAGTAGCTGTACATCATTTGGCATTACTAATACTTGCTTCAAGTCTGGTATGAGCGAGCTGAACTGAGCTCTAACGTTCGGTACTGGATCGGATGATAGCTTCATCACGTCTGAAAACACATGCTCCTTTATAAATCGTCTGGAGAAGTGCAGCCGCATATGTTTACATATTTCTAGATATGTCATTCTGTACCAATAACTTTTGTTTTCTCCCATGTCCCTCATCAAGTCGCCGAACAATTCTATTTGTTTGGTTAGGTTACAAATATTTCGTATCATGATGACAATGGCTTTTGCTGCCTTTTGCTTTACAGGGTACGCTGATGTAGGGCTCATAATTTGAGCTCGAAGCATTGGAATAAATATTGTAGAGAGTTGTTCAGTGCTAAAATAAATGTGGAAGGTATCAAAGTGGGCGTAAAATTTATCCAACCTCCTCCAATCATTCTTTATGGCTGATTGATATTTTACTAAGCTGGAAACTATTGTGGCGAAAAGCTCTTCTGATTGGCGAAAATCTGAGCAAGATGACATTTTGACAAAATTCTGGAATATTTCGCCCATGTGCGAGACAATCTTGTCTCTTACTTTTATATCCTTATCGCGAAGTAGCTTGAGGAAAATCTTCTTTAAACCAACTACTGCCTTCTTATCGTTTACCAGTACTGTTGTGACTTGATGGAATCCAGATGCAATCTTCTCTCTTATGATGGTCTCTTTGTCGTCGCATAACTGTTGTAATATGACATGTAAGTACGTGTGGTATCTTAATGGGCCCACACTTTTCAAAACTCCAGGTAGGTTATAAGCACAATAAGACCTTATTTCGCTGTTCTTATTTTTAGCAGCTTCACCAAAGAACACACACAAATTTATCATATCTTCATCGCTGCAGTCCACTATAAAGTTAATCGTGAGAGCTCGTTAGTTTGGTACCTGATAATGTATAAATTAATTCTCCAAAGTGAGCATTAAGGACGCTGTATCTATCGCCAGTAACGGGTTCTTTAATCCAAGCTAAGAATTTAGGCAGTATTTCTTTTGCTCGGAAGACTCTGTCAAAGAAGTCTAGTAAATGTACTAACGTCTCCAAAGCTGCATTCTTTACTTCTTTAGTTTCATCGTCGCAAAGTTGATGTAGTTCGCTCATCAAGTATTTCTTTGTGTTCTCCAACCTTTTGGTGTTAGTGGTATCCAGCTTAAATACATACCCTATTCCCTTAGCTATGTGCAATATTTGTTTCGCCATAGATTTTCTCACCATAAAAGAAGTGTCTTGACAAAGAGATGTTGCTTGTCTTAAAAACAATTTTGATATCGATGCACTCTTACACCTTCTTGAAAAGGCTCCAAATAATTTGCAGCATAGTATTCTATTGTTGTCGTTTTCAGACAAACTACCTTTAGACTCTGCGTACTCTAGAATTTCCTTTTCGATTAGTGTTACCGGCATGTATTGCACCGATTTGACGAGAACCTTCTCCCATTTAGTAACCACGTTACTGGTTCGAAGCCCAACCATCGACTGCATCAAAGGAAATAATTCCTTCATTTGTTGCTCCGAGAAGAATGGGAAGGCTGTCGGTAAATAATCTCCTATAGTTGCTTGTGTCTCTTCGTTTTCTTTCCAAAGGTTATCCTATAGTTAGTGTGAGTGTTAAATTTCATGTTGTTTGTCGCACCAATAAGACTTTAATAATTTGAGAGCTCGCCTTATCGCCATGCCTAGTGAGAAGAGCTGGTAAATTTTCAAGCACGTTTAACTTTTGGATGTGTGAACCATTTTTGAGTAAATGTACTGCTCTCTCTACTTCGCCAAGACTTTCGTCAACAATATATTTTTCGTACTGCTGTCCTTTTTTCTAAATTGTATGTAACATCAATAATATTCTAGGATAGATTACTTTTGCAGTTTTTGAAATCTCAGTAAGTGACACTTCATTTACTGAAGGTAGAAAACAAGAGTCAGTGTAAGGGGAGACACTTCTCGAAGATCCCGTTTCTATATCATTGTGTGGCATTAAATGGAATGTACAACCTCAAAACAACAAACGACTGTCTCACCGGTTGTCTACAAATCTTGGTTGAGTTGGAGTTAGTTGAGTTATGTTACACAAATAAGTAGAACAACAAGATAGTTTAATCACTGTCCCATCCAGAAGACACTTTATTACCGCTACTAAAATCAACTTCTACGTCATGTTTGTAGTCACTGTCAGTAGGGAGCTTTCTATTTCTTTCAAAATCCACATCCATTCTTTGCTTCACTTTTATCAGCTCCTCCTCATCTATTTTATTTAAATCTTTTCCTTGAATTTCATCATATATATTTGTCTCATGGGTTTCGGCGTCGCCTGAATTCTCCTCAAACTCATAATTCTCCTCAATGTCGAAGTTATCATCATCATTATTCTTGTCAAAGTTCTCATCGTAGTCGTTGCCAGATGTATCGAACTCTCCAAAGTCATCGTATACATCATTCTCAAAGTTATATGGGTCGTCAGCTGCTTCAGCTACATTAACGTACTGTTCATCATTTCTGTTGTCCTGGTCTTCTGCCTCTGTCGTATTTGTCTCAAACTCCTGTTCCTGTACAAAGTGGAATGAATCATTACGCTTTTCGTCATCTTCTGGAGTGGATTGTTTAGCTTGTTTCCGGAGTTGCTCAATCAGCTTCATGATGACTTGGTCGAGTTTATAATTAGGTACTGATTTAAAGTACAGTTTATGTTTATTTCCTAAAAGTATATCTTCTCTCAGAAGAGTTGTTATTTCTTTGTCTTGTTTGTCAATGTTTTCAAGTATAATCTCTTTCAAGTGTATATTCCTGTTCCTGGGCTTTTGAGTTTGTTTTGCGTCGTCGACATATTGCAACGTCAGCGACCCTTTTTCATAGGATAGACCTAGGAATATCGGTTGTATCATAGTTTTATCAGCGTACACTTGGTCAACCAATACTTTTCGCTCGCTCAAACAACTTTCATCACATGAATACAGACTAGGAACTCGTCCAACGTTGTAAGTATTTAATAAAATTCTTATTAATAGAGCAGTTGGCGTTAAATTGGATTTTCTTATCATCTTTGCAAATACCTTCTCTGGAAAATTTCGCGTGCCCTTTTGTTTTTGAGGCTTCACATTTCAAATTCATATCTAGTGGCAGAAATATGTCAACTGGAGTGATGTCAAAAGTCACATTAGACGTTAAACAAAAAAGATATGAGCAGGCTCATGACATTCCTGAAGAGGAATAAGAAGCAGAAGGCAGATGAAGCAAATAGTAACCTAAAACAAGGTGATATCTTCTAATTGATGACAGGTGCGGAGAACATTTTAAAGGTTGTTACCAAAATCCGTGCATCAAGTAGAAAAGCTGCTGCTGTTAGTGACGAAGATTTGGCTGAATACGCCCTCACTTTGTGTGACGTTGATGGCCTTAAAGATGCTTATCTTAATACTGAATTTGACAAGATAAAAAAGCTGTTTGAAAATTTAGGAAAATTAGAGAAGAAGGAGAACAAATGGATGAGTAGTGGGTCTGATTCAGCAGTCGGACTACCAGAGGGAGACGATGGAAGCACGCCATTAACTCCTGATATCTTTGACGACGTTCCCAGTACAACTGAGCAACTTGAGGATCTGCAAAGACTTGAACACAAAAAAGGACAAGGTAGGGAAGTAATCAAAAATCAGGTTCGCATAAAGATTCTTATCAGCGAAATCGCCAAGAGCAGTAAGGAACGCAGTTTGAGAAAGGCTTTAGCACCAATTATGAGTGGATTAAATGTGGGCCCCACTTTTGGTATGTTCCACTCTGGTCTAATAGTGGTAAGTTAGAATCAAAACTCGTTTCAAAATAACGACAACAGGGTCCTTGGTTAATCGAATGGAACAATTCCTCCTTATGTATACCTAGGAAATGTTACTCAAGCGCCGCTGTTCTAGCAGTTGATGTTGACGCAGTTGTTCAGTTAGACTTGAATGAGGCAGTTGACGCCTGCGCTAAAGTCATTTGCGAATGGAACTCCAACAAACAATACAGCCAAACAAACCATAATTGTCAGCACTTTGTCGACGCTTTGTTGGATGCTATGCATGTCAAAGTCGATTTTGAAGAGCCACTTAACCACTATTTGAACAAGATGAGAAAGAAAGGAGAGGCCAAAGTTCAATGGACTGTCCCGACAGAGATTAGATCAATATGCGAAATCAAAGAAGAGAAGATCGCTTTTAAATCACACAAGGAGCTGGATGAGATGGTTAGAAACATACAAAACAAATTGTTGGAAAAGACACAAACAGCGTTTGATGAAGAATATAGCACAGATTGGCAGTTCTTGAAAGCATTTGACAGAGCATTCTGGCTACGTCACTTCAAAGATAGTAATGACGAAACGTATCAACCATTATGTAAGGGTGATACAGACGATTGTCCATTTAATCATCCGGTAAGTACTTTCTACTTTCAATCATTTATACTTCGTAGGAGAACAAGTCGTTTACACAGGACTGGTGGTGAGAAGCTTTTAAACATCCTACGAATGTAATAAATTTATAATTCTATCATACTCTTGTTGTATATTTGTTTTGTGAATATTGTAAGTTGGTAAACCCTAAAATGATTGTTGAGGTTGTTAGGGCTTCGAAGTACAGCACAAGATTATTATCGTCAGTAGAAGAAGATCACGACAGCGAAAAAAGCACACAATGCATCGCTATTAAATGCAACAAGAACGAATCAAAACATTTTAATGAAATATTTGTGCCTGTCATTAAAAGTGGCCCTTTATCGAAAATTCTTTACGTTACAGACCAATTTTTCAAAGCTTTTCCATGGATATCTGAATTTGACTTGATTAATGCACCCGATCTAGTGTTAACTCAAGATCTACCAATATTAGATTCGGTAACAATCCGCCCACAAAAATCTCAAGAGTCGTTAGATTGGTTGACACCCTCGCTCATAATTGAAAATTACTCTGAAGTCGTGCACTGTGGAAGTGAATTCTCAATACAAGATGAGTCCTCCGAACAACAATCATTTACAGTTATCGATACAAGGCCCACCAAGCAAGGACGGGTATCAATTAAAAGCACAACCATAATTATTGTTGAACAGGCCCCAAAGGCGACCAAACATGTAAATAGAGATTTAGCAAGAACAAGGAATTCAGTACCATTACTTTCAAACTTTGCTCAACCAATCACTATTAATAAATATCTACAAAATGATGTTTCTATAACATTATCAACCGTGACCCATCCCGTTAACAATGAAATACAAAGTACAACACCAAGTGATATCGACTCAACTTCTGTTGCATTTGTTTCCGTTGACACCCTACTTTCACTCAACATTATATCAGGTTCATGGATGATGGTACATGCCGACACCAAGTCCAGGTGGCAGTATTTGGTAGTGCACAACGATATCAAAAGTGATGTCATTTCACTTTCCAAGCAGTCTCTGTTTAATCTCACTGACGGTCATGGTCATGATCAACAAGACATGATTCAAGTACACATCAAATCAAAAAACAATAGAGAGGAGCCTGCAACAATAAAAAGAGTTGTACTGTCGCCAATCAGTTCTCCAAACGACTACGTCACTATAGACAACATTAGTTCATACATTCGCGAGACATTTCTTGACAAGTGTCTTCGACGTTACATATCACAGAAGCGCATCTTTACCACAGGCGATGTGATAGCAGTGCCCATGATCAACTACTTGGATGATGACATTGATGATGATGAAGATAAAAATGACTTTGACATGATTGAGTGCGCTGAGGAACTCAAGAGCTGCACTTCGTTCGATGTACTGAGGAGACACGTTTCACATTACAAGATCATTGACGTTGATTGTGGAATCGGAATCACTCACCCCAAACTCACTTCGGTATCATCCAAACCACGTCCCGTTCAATCCTTCGTTCCATCCCTCGACATTAATCATGATGACCACTCACATGGTGTCAAACATCTTTCATCTCACCAACAACTCTTTTCACAATTCTTCGATCCCATTATCAAATTGTACGCTTCCAAATCAAAAACATCACTCAAGCGCGTGTCAAGGGATGTTCTCATTTACGGATCGGCAGGAACAGGAAAACGAACGTGCATCAGACATTTATGCAACACTTTTGGGATCCATTTATTGGAAATGAATTGTCACGAATTATTAGGAGAGACAGATGCAGTCACTTCGGAGAACATTTCACAATGCTTCAAATTAGCATCGGCATGCGCTCCATGTGTTTTATTTTGGAGGAATCTGGAAGCATTCGGAACAGCAAAAGATGACGATGATGCCAACCAATTGGCCGGTCAACCAGCTAATGCAAAATATGGAAAAGTCAGAATGGTGAATGTGATCAAGAAGGAAATGGAATCATTATCACAATCTAATCATCCGGTACTTTTGGTGGGATCGTTGGGATTTGCCGATTTGGATGGACGAATGAACAAAATGTTGGCGAGTCGATTGTTTTTAGATTTGAAAGTTCCATTTGCGTCGGTATTGGATTCATCAATAAGAAAACAAATCATCGTTCAAGATGGGGATCGACATGGATTACCATCCGATGTGAACATTTCACAATTAGTATCGGACACATTGGGCGCATCGTTATTCGACATGCAAAAGATTCTCAAATTCGATCAAATCGCCGAAAACGATCTGGTCAACCGATGTGGATTGGTGATGGATGTGAACAAATTAAGAAACATGGCCATGAATTATTTGAAATCACGTCAAAAGAATGCAAATCAAACTGTCGGAATTCCACAAATCAAATGGAAAGATGTGGGCGGACTCGAACATGCCAAGAAGGAAGTGATGGACATTTTGAATTCGCCAGTAGTGGGCGCTGGGCGTAGGTGCGGGATGTTGTTGTATGGACCTCCTGGAACGGGCAAGACTCTGCTGGCAAAGGCCGTGGCCACTCAATGTAGAATGAATTTTATTAGTGTAAAAGGACCTGAATTAATAAACATGTATATTGGCGAGAGCGAACGTAACGTTCGACAAGTTTTTATTCGTGCTAAACAGTGTTCTCCTTGTGTAATCTTTTTTGATGAATTGGATAGTCTTGCTCCGAATAGGGGTCGTAGTGGTGACTCTGGTGGTGTGATGGATCGTGTCGTGAGTCAATTGTTGGCCGAAATGGACGGCATTGGCGATAACGACGACGAGAATGTGTTTGTGATGGGTGCGACCAATAGACCTGATTTGATTGATCCTGCCTTGTTGAGACCTGGTAGGTTTGATCGGTTGGTTTATTTGGGAGTCAGTAAATCCAATGTTGATCGTCTAAAGATTGTCAAGGCTTTGACTAGAAAGTTTAACTTGTCCGAAGGTACTGATTTGAAGTTGGTGGTGGAGTCGTGTCCTGAGAATATGACTGGTGCTGATTTTTATGCACTTTGTGCTGATACTTTGACGAATGCGTTGATGCGTATTGTAGAGGATAGCAGCGCTCCTCAGGATGAGATTATCGTAGAGCAACAGGACTTTATGGAGGCTGTGGCTAGATTGAAGCCATCGATACCATTGAAGGAGTTACAAAGATATGATCAACTACAAGCGAGCTATAAGAAATAAATACCTACCTAAACTTTCACTTTAATTCTTCTTTGTTCGGAACATTTACAAATATAAACTATTTTAGAACATTTACAACAAACTCAGAAAGGATCATGTCCGAATTCACAACTGTCAAGTACAAGGATAAGAAAACTACGTTTGAAATATTGTGCAAGCCCAGCACTGTATTGAAATACAGAGAAGGAGAGATTGGTATCGATAAGGTTTTATTTGCTGATACTGTTTTCAAGAATTATTCAAAGGGGGAAAAGCCCTTGAAATCAGAATTACTGTAAGCTGAATACTTTGAAAATCTCAACTAAATGATAAGCGATGCTTTTGGTACAGACAATGAGTCACAAGTAATCAAAACGATCCTAGATAAGGGCGAATATAATTTATCAACCGCTGAAAGAAAGGAAAAAGTAGAAAAGAAGAGAAAGGAAATGGTCAGCTACGTAAGTTTTCCATAATTGCTTGAATTTCTAACCATGAATTTAGATCCACAAGTACTACACCGATCCTCGCACAAAAACAACACATCCCGTCACCAGAATTGAAAGTGCATTGTCCGAGATCAAACTCAACATTGATCCTGACACTCCAGCCGAGTTACAAGTAAACAAGATTTATTCCACCCTCATCGAAAAACTTCCACTCAAAAAGAGCGAAGTCGAAGCCACAGTCACCATCAAACACGCCTTTTTGGGACAAACTAATGCGGTCATCCAAAAGTTCTGCAAAATCCAGAGGGACAATTACACAAATGAAGGTAGAGAGATGTTAGTAACGATGGTTCCGGGAGATTATGATGTTTTTACACAGGAACTCCACAAAATCACCAAAGGAGACTATGAGATTAACATCACAGGTGCAGGTGCCATGATGGCATCAACTGACGAGCCAGCCACACAAAAAGGCAAAGGAGGACGTGGAGGAAAAGGAAAAAAAAAGTAAATGTTAAGAATTAGAGTCAAGTGACGTGTTTAAATAAAGTTATTTATATTTTACATTTTAAAACTTCTTTGACCCGGGATTGAGCAGATCGTCCGATAACATCCTTCTTGCTCTCTTGATTTCCTCGTTCATTCTTAGCAACTCCTCGACACGAGCAAACTTCTTTCGATCCTTCCGTATCAAAAAGACTAAATCCTCCGTTTGTAATTTTCCTCTCTTGTTGGCAACACGCATTGCTTTGCAGGTCATGTCCGTTATGTATTCTGTTACCAAGTCGTCCATAAGGTCTACTGTCTCCGAAAGTGGATTTTCGCTATCTCCAAAACCATACATCATCAACCTCACTATTATTGTTAGTTTCTAAAATTACACCATCTTACATTCTCTTGTGAATAATCTCTTTCTTGGTTTGTTCTTCTCTCTTCGCCGTTTCCTTCTTTTCGCATTACCATCTTCGTCCTCCTCATCTATTTCTGCATCACTGTCATCACTATTCACCTCCTTTTTGCTTTCATCGTTTTGTGTTTCGTCGCCATCGCTGGAGGCGTCTTCTTCCTCATCTTCATTGCTTTGTCTACTTCGTTCGTCGTCTACGTCAACAGTTGGTGCGGGTGATGGAGCCTTCAAGGGTTGCGTTGAAGCTGGTCGTTGCCTCGGCTGCCTCCCCCTACCTCTCGGAGGCTGCGGTTGTTGCTGTTGTTGTTGTTGCTGGTGCATTTGTTGCATTTGTTGTTGCATTTGTTGCTGCATCATTGCTTGTAATTGAGGGTTGTTGTTACCAAGCGTGTTGATGCCAGGCTGAATATAGTGGTTTGGAAAAACATTTGGTGTGGTTTGCTGAGGTTGAGAGCCCCATGTTGGCATACCCATGCCCATGGGTGACATGGATGGCATTCTTTGGATCATCATGTTCGGTTGCATCATGTTTGTTTGTGGCATGTTGAGTTGCATTAAGGGGTTTCCGTTCATGACGAAAGGTACATTATTATTTGGTGGTCGATTCTGCGCGTTTACGAATTGGTTATTATTAGGATTCTGTCCACGTCCGATGGCAAAATTTTGAGGAGGGTTTGGTGGTCTGCCTCTGCCATTTCCATTCATTCTTCAAATCTTTGATTACAATAATATTTGAGTTGACAAAACAATTGATGAACAGATGAAGAAATAAAAGTGATTAATATATATACATTTATAACGCAATTGCAGCGTGTATCGAACATTACGAACAGCACATTTCTTATTTATACTTTCAACCCGCAATGTATGATTACTGCTCGACAAGTAAATACATGCTCATTCTACCCTTGCCCTTTACATCAGCAGAGCGCTCTTCAAAAGAGTACATGTCCTTCACAAGTTCATAAGTCGACGGAGACATGTTTACACGCATCGGAACACCAAACGATTCCATTCTACTGGCCACATTCACTGCATCCCCATAAATGTCAAAACAAAACTTGTTGGACCCAATAACACCAGCAACAACTTTTCCGGTATTCATTCCAACTCTAATTTGTAAGGACTCTCTTGTTTCTTCAAGCATTGGTACCACTCTAGATCTATATGACAAATCCTTCATTGAAGCATTTTCAATTTTACTCTGTACTGATCCAATAAAGAATTGATTAAACTCTCTTACAACGCGGATCATCCCAAGACCGAACTTGACTGCTATTTCTGCATGGTCCTTTCGTTCTGTGGGAAGCCCAGCAACTGCCATGTAAGCATCTCCAATGGTCTTGATCTTCTCCAATCCAAGCTCCATTAACACGTCATCAAATCTAGAGAACAATCCATGGAGAAGTGTGACTAGAATAGTAGGTGTTGCATTCTCGCTAATCGTTGTAAACTTGACGATATCAGAAAAAACAACCGTAACGCTTTCATACTCCTCACAAATCATCTCAGAGTTGTTCAGTTTGATCTTGTTGGCAATCTCTTGGGGTAAGATATTAAGTAGTAAATGTTCGCTTTTTTCCTTTTCGTTATTGATCTCTTCGTTTAGGAGACGTAGGCTGGACCTATCTCTGGAGACACATGACGATATAATGATAATCATAATGAAACAGACAATACATGTGCACAGTGTAACGTAAAATAAAAGTTGCAAGCCTCCAACTCCATCTATTTGTTCAAAGTCGAAACGAGATGTGTCCAATATATACGAGGCTCCCGCCATTCCTGTATAATGCATGCCACATACAGCAATAGCCATAACCACTGCACTTCCCAACTGCTGCCATTCCTTCTCAAGGTTGTAGCACAGCCATAAAGCAGCGACAGAAGCTACATAGGCGATGATGAGCGATGCTATAACGACTCCTGGATTAAAAATGATGGCCAAGCCTGATTGTTGCATTGCTGTCATACCGTAGTAGTGCATGGCTCCAACACCAGTTGTGGTAAAAACTGCAGCAAATAAAATTTGTACAATGTGTGGTAGATTGTCGTCACCGAATATACGGGGCCTTATTTTTAACCAGAGCGCTCCCCACTTGGATAGCGACTCGAGGTCACTTGATACGATTAGTTCTTGACTGCTTGAAACTTCTTCTTCAACCACATATCGAGAAGCATGGCTCATGGCAGAGTTCCTCCTCACAGCACCAGTAAATTCTACAAGCTCAGAGACTCTAGGAGTGGCAGGAGCATCCACAAAAAGCTTAGTCAGCCCAATTTTTGATTTATCATCCAAATCTAACAAGATGTTTGCTTTCTCCTTCTGACCTCCCTTTAGGTCATACTTTGAACAAGAAGCAACAGCATGTCTCCTTAACATGTCTCTGAAGGGTATTACAAGCTTCTGAAGACTAGTTATAATAAAAGCCACCGCAACACTACTACTTGCTATGAAGGCCGACATTACTGTCGCCACAATATCATATTTGATGTTGATTATCTTGCCTCCGCTGAGCAGGGATAGTGCCATCATGCCCACTATAATAAATTACAGAGTATGTGATTGTTTTTCTTACCGAAATGCATCGACCATATAGCACAGCAACCCAGAGCTATAGCTCCCGCTAGAGTCCAAAATATCACGGCTATCTTCTTCTGTGTGAATCTAGTTTGAGATACTAGCTGAAGCGTGGTGAAGCTTCCAAATGTACTTAAAACGAAGCTCATGACGACGTAGCCAGCATTCCATTGCTGGGAAAGTACCACGATATTGGTACCATTTAGGGTATTATTGGAATACTGAAGAAAGTTCTCTATAGAGAAGAAATGGTTGTGGGGCATGCTGTTTTATTTTTATGTAAATCGATTGATTGCCCCCACGATTACGGAGGTTCTCACTTTTCGTTTGTGGGCTATTTTTACCCAATTTAGGAAGTTGAGAATACCCCGCCAATAATCGTGAATATGATGCAGAACCTATACTTCTAAGCGTGCACGTGAATGAAAACACAAAGTAAATAATAGCGCAATTCCTCACTGCGGATTTTTTATTTGGACGGTACGGATACTTACGCGTATACTTGAAATAAAAAAGGAAGGTGTTTATCCGTTCAGCGAACCATATCGCCGACTGAATTGAGCAACTGAATACAGAGCTGTGTTCTAGATGTAAAGGTACCTGGTGAACTGTCACCAGCAGTAAATTTATTAAAAAATGTGTTGTGGGAATAAACCGGTTAGAGTTTCGGCTATGACCAAAAAAAGTAGCGTGTGCCACATAATGATTATTTATTTTATCTCAATTTTTGAGCTTGAGTATTGACAATGTTTGCGTAATAGTTTTTTTGCAATAGTCCTTCTAGAAAGTGCTATCAAAGGCTTCTGTTGTCGAAAGTTTTATAATGCTTTATATCCTTTTGTGCTCCCTGCCCGCCAGGTATAATCTCTGAGTCCGTATAACTAGTCAGTATTGAGGATAAGATGGTCAAAGTCGCAAGTTGAGGTCACAAATCAATATGTAATTAATGAAGACTTCTTGTATGGTTTATACAATAATAATACAAAATGTAAATAATATAATGACCCGAATCAAAATGAAGTTAAATTATAAGTCCCCTGTATATTAGAGACTTTCCTCTATCATTCGATTGGGGCCTTATCATCAGGAACTAAACTTCTATTGGGTTGAAATTACATTTCATGTGATCATAACTTCAATCCAGTTTCTCCGCAAACGTTAATCCTTCACTTCACTTTGCCTTGAAGACATTACATACATTCAATTGATAAAAGCTACAACATCGGCTATTGAGCATACTCTTTGTCAACCAAGTTGTTCTTTCACAAATATCAGATACCAGATCAACATAAAGCATGTTCAGAGCTATTAGCGGAATCAAATCATCTATTAGTAAATCACTAATTTCACAACAACGTCGTCTCTTGAATATCCAAGAGTACCACGCCAAGGAACTGCTCGGAAAGTACAACGTTCCACATCAAAGGGGCTTTTGTGTTACTGATCTAGATGGAGTAGATGGTGCCGTGAAGAAAGTAAAAGACGATTTTTATAGCAAAAACTTTATTGTTAAAGCACAAGTCCTCGCAGGTGGTAGAGGAAAAGGACATTTCTTGGAGAACAACTTCAAGGGTGGTGTTAAATTCGTCAAAACAGCAGAGGATGTTAGAGGAACCGTCAAACAGATGCTAGGCAACACCTTGGTCACCAAACAAACAACTAAAGATGGAATAAAAGTATCCAAGGTTTTCATTGCAGAGTGTTTGGATTTTAAGAGAGAATTATACTTTGCCATCCTTTTGGATAGATCTTACGATGGACCAGTCATGGTTGCCTCCACACAAGGCGGTGTAGATATTGAGACGGTCGCAGAGGAGACGCCACATTTGATCCACAGTCTACCTATTGATGTCAAGACTGGTCCAAAGCTCGATCAACTACTCGATCTTGCAGGAAAGTTGGAGCTCGAGGGAAGCGTAAAGCGCAGTGCTGCCGAGGCCATGTTAAACCTATACAACTTGTTCACCGAAACCGACTGCACATTGGTAGAGGTCAATCCTCTTGTTCAAACCGATGATGACCAAATATCATGCGTGGACTGCAAAATCAACATTGATGACAATGCAGAGTTCAGAAAGAAGGACATTTTCGAAACCATGAGAGATTTTGCTGAGGAGGACCCAAGAGAAGTAGAGGCCAGTAAGGTTGGATTGAACTATGTTGGACTCGACGGTAACATTGGTTGCATGGGTACGTTGTTGATGATTTCGTTTTACTTTTAACACTGCAGTGAATGGAGCCGGATTGGCAATGGCCACCATGGACATTATCAAACTACACGGAGGGTCACCAGCAAACTTTTTGGACGTTGGAGGAGGAGCAACAACACAACAAGTCAAGGAAGCCTTCAAGATTTTAACAAGCGACAAGGCAGTTCGTGCTATTTTGGTAAACATTTTCGGAGGAATCATGAGGTGTGATGTGATCGCTCAAGGAATCATTGATGCAGCACGTGACATTGAACTCAAGATCCCATTGGTCGTCAGGTTGGAGGGAACGAACGTAGAACAAGGAAAGAAGTTATTAGAGGATTGCGACTTTGTCAAGTTGGAGACTGCTGATGATTTGGACGATGCTGCAAAGAAGGCCGTCAAAGGATCACAAAGTCTATAAATAATAACATTTTACAATTTTATTTTCCATTCATTGGGTATGCTTGTAACACTTTTAAATCGATTGACCATTTCTTTTCCTTGAGTGCTAGTGATGCGCGAAACAACACTAATCATCTTATCAACCGCCAAAACCCTCAACGCTTCATTCCACTCGTAAACATTCTTGCAATTAAAAAGATGAATCCATCCAGAGATTGATTCCATCACGTTCAAACACAATTCATAAAAACCAACTTGGTCATTTTTACATGCACACAAATCGTTTGTAATCTTCTTGATGCGATTTACAATGGCAACAAGAATTAATTGAATCTGATCCGAATCACCAAGAATGTAATCCACATATTCCTCCACCAACTGCACCATGGCCTTGTGACCGGTGGGATCGAACGGATAGTACTCGTGGTCGATGGTGTGGACCACCACAGGAGCGGCCACCTTCTTGATGAGCTCCGGCACCATGTGCTCGTCGTCGCTCTCCGGATTATCAATGTCGTTGGGCGGTATTCCATAATACAATAAACTTCTCCACCATTCAAAATCAACAAATGTCGCATGTGATAGGGGTCCATCTACATTCCAAACATTGGCCATTTCTAATCTCACAAATGGCGCGAATACTTTTTGCGCACATAATCCGCAGTAAGTGTCTCTGTATGAATCTGGTTGATCTCTCTTCCAAATTTCAAATCTCATCCTAATCTTGTCCAGATTACAAAACTCATCCACCACATCATCAAACACCATCTTACCATCCTGAACGATTCGCGACAGTTGATTGTCGAATTGTGGTTGCATGGGATCGTGATTTGGAATGCATTCGACAGATGATGCGTTCGATTTGATTTGATTCAACCACACTTGATACATTCTCTCGTGATGATCTCTTCTTGATTTCCATAGCTCTTCTTCGATTTGTTCGATCATGGGCACCTTGTCATCCAGGCAGTCAACCAGATCCTCGATGAAGATTTTAACGTGTTGATAAAAAGTATATTTTTCGGTCAACTCGTCCATTTGTTGTTTTAGGAAACCCAAATGTTGTGCTCTTGATTGCATTTCTGATCTGGTTGACTCCAACACTCCGGACTCAACCGACAAGAAATCTTCCGAAAGTGAAATTTGTGCTTTCAATGATTGGTCCAGCAACGTAATGTTTGGTAGTTGTGGAATGACGAATTCTTCATTTTGATCGAATGAAAGTTTTGGAGTGATTTGTTGTTGTTGTTGTTTGATGGGATCGGGTAGTGGGGCGACGCCAGCGTTTTTTAATCGTAATAGTTCCCATTCGGATTCTTGTTCGTTGACTTGTTTTTGCTCATCGTCATCGTCCTCCTCATCAAGTTCATCATTCATCATGTCGTCATCGCGTGCTTGTTGAAGTACGGATTTTTTAATGTCTCCTATTGGTTTTCCAAACGCAATCTTGTTTCCTCGTAGGTCATCAAAAACATCATCGTCCTTTACATCATCATCAGAATCATCATCTCGCACTAATCTTGATTCTTGAGCATTGTCTTTTGTTGTTGATGTGGAACCTAAACCGCTCGTAACGTTTAGCGAAATGTATTCTTCGGATTCTGTTGTATCGTTATCTTGTTCCCTCTGGCGTTTCCGCCGCTCTTTTGCATTTTTTATTGTGAGCGCATCTGGAATGACATGGTGCGGAACAATTATAGGATCCTCTTCGTTAGACAGTGCGATGCGAGTTTCAATGTTCCCCACTGTATTGATTTCAAATAATGATATGGGTGTTTCTATTCTTTTTACCGATTTATTTAGAGTTGAGTGTGTGGTTGTGCCCCTTTTGTTTTCTCTTTTTGTTTTTGGTTTATAGTCTGGTTTTTCTTCATCTTGGGTGACAGTGGTATTAATGTGTGGGTTCCGTATTATTGACCTCTTTGTTGTTGGTTTTTGATTTACATCAGTGTCGAAGCTTAGAAACGTTGGTCTTTGATCAACTTTTGGTTTTGTGCGTATCGCGGATTCAACAATGTCATTAGCTGCTGTAACTGAACTCTCTGTTTCATTGTTGTTTGTTACATTACGACTTCGTGTGACCCCTACAGTTTTAGGTAACCTCTTCTTTATCATGAAGTCTGTTTGATTAATTTGAAGTTGACCAGATAACAAGGATGTCAATAGATTTATTGAATCAGGCTGCACACAACGGAGACCTGGAGCAGGTCATAAAGTATGTAGAGAGTGGAATTAACATAAACGAGCCTGATGATGTATGATGATAATTGAATTATATTGAAAATATATAGTACGGAATGACACCGCTAATGTGGGCTACCATGGGTGGTAGAGAGTCGGTTGTGAAATATATTATATCAAAAAATGTAAGACTTGCTATAACGAGATGGAAACTAAACGCCCAGAAAGGTGTTGACAGCAAAGAAGACCAAGACACTGACGAAGATACTGACTATGACAGTTTATCTGTAGAAGGCAAACTAAAAGTGAAAGAAGAAGAGAATACAAGATTAAAGCGTAGGATAGCTGATCTTGAGACTCAACTAATGGAATTAAAACGTGACGCAATGAACTCCTTATACTAACTAATGTTGAGTTGCATGTCGCAAAACGAGATTAAAACTGAAGACTACATTAATAACAAATAATCTTTAACTAACAAGTGTCAGCATATTATTTACAGCTCTAGGCGCATCTACTAGTTTTGTTGTCCCCACCTACATTATTCATAATTAACAAAATTCTGTCAAATTTACCAAATCCTGCACTGGTTAGGCATTTGTGATCTTTTTGTTCTTTGTCAAAAATCTCTCCAATCCATCTGTACCGACAAGACACCACAAATATTACTAGCGGTTGGCCTAGTGTTGAAGTCTATACCATTCTGAACGCAACAGGTCAGTAATGAATCGCATCCACTATTAATCATGCAAACAATCTGCATACATTTAATAAAAACTTTCTAATAAGAATACGTACTAAGAAAATATCTTTAGTTAAAGATTTTCGGAAATTTATAATAACATGATTCATGGTCCCTCACTCACATGACACGGTTAGTTAATCAAGTATTATTTACGAAAATAAAAATTAGTTTACAAAAATAAATATGCATCCAGAGAGTTGTAACTCCCAATCTATCCATTTATTTTTATTAAAACATCACAGAATGCATCCTGAGTTGTCTCATTGAATATAGATTTGTTGAGATTAAAGATTGTCTCGTAGTGTTCAATCATTATTTTTGTACATCTCCTTAGCATTGGAACATCTTGAATGATTATGGATATATGAATGCTTGGCTTCATGATGATTGTTGTGAATACTACTGATAATTGTTCACTACTGCTCTTGTTGACTTCCCGATTTTGAAAGATCAAGTTGAGATGTTTCATAAGAAATTTGAGGGTCAAGTAATTATTAAAAGGTATGCTTGTTAAAAATTTTTGAATTTGAATAATTCTTGCTTCTTGATGTTTGTTTGATCCAATGTTTATCATTTGGTGATAATAGGTAGATGGTATTATGGGCTGCACAAATTTATCCAAATACACTAGCACTGCTGTGACACAGACGTCAAGCTTGTATTTATACAAATTTGGTTCTCGCGAATCTTTGTACGAGAGTAAGATCGATCTAGTATGAAAAGCAGGAGCTCCTTTCAAGTACAAGAATTTTGTTTTTAGACCATTTTTTTCCTCGATGGATTTTATAAGCTGATAGAGAGGTAGTAGCACGCCTTTGTAAGTTTCCTGCATGGTTGTCTTGATTCCTTCGAAGTGTTATAAATGAGTAAGAAAAGTTTAGAAGCATTGTTCGTGGTGGCCGAATGCTCAAAAGAGTTACTTCTATTTTTCCAAAACGCAGTCTAGCGAAACTTTCGATTGGAAGATTTTATACTCAAGATCGCGCAGTGGAATATAATGAACAGCACGATAAAAACAAACTCGTACAGACACAAACAATATCTCCCTACACACTCAAGGTATGTGTTGGGAGAATTTTATCAGTCACAAGACACCATAACGCAGATTCCCTTTATGTCGAGGAGATTGATGTCGGTGAGGATAAACCAAGAATAGTGTGCAGTGGTTTGGTTGGCAAAGTAGAGGAATCACAAATGCAAGACCAACAGGTGCTCGTTGTTTGTAATCTCAAACCAAGTAACATGCGAGGAGTAAAAAGCGAGGCCATGATACTATGTGCTAGTGACGACGCAAATAATGTTCAACTATTAAAAATACCATCCACAGCCACCGTAGGGGAGAGGGTCGAATATGAGAATTGTGAGCGACACGATCCTGATGAAAGGGTAAACGATAAAAAATTAACAAAAATAATGTCTTTATGGGGAACAGATTCACAAGGTAACGTAGTTTATAATAAAACACACACAGTCAAGGTATCTGGACAAGCCGTCACATCCTCATATGTCAACTCTGTGGTCAAGTGATAAAGGTCATAAAGTTACAATCAATAAAATATTTATTAATAACTAGGAAAGCGTTGATCAACCAATCTAATCCACTCATCAATACCTCCATCAACATTCTTCACATTACCAAAAGACTTTTGTGTAACTAACGCTTTTGTAGCACTCACCGAGGCGACACCTCTCCTACACATTACATAAACAGGAAAATTCGATGGATCGCCACCAACATTATTTATTAATTCCTCCACTTGTTGAGGTTTACTTTTAATGTCTTTCAAAGGCACATTTACTGCGCCAGGAATAGAAGCAATATCAAACTGTACAGGTTCCCTCACATCCAACAACAAGTACTTTCCGCCAGGTTCGCCTTGAGAATCCATCACATCTTTTAATTGCATCACGCTGGCTCGATTATCTGCATTCAGCACTGAGCTAATGGCCTCAAAGCTTCTGGGAGCGGCACATGCTGGTGCACCCATGTGTGAAAGTTGAGTGATGGATGGATGATCACCACAAACAGCACAGGTAGGCGACCTTTTACGAAGCTGTACCGTTCTAAATGTAGTATCTCTTGCTTGGAATAGTACCATGCGTCTCGATAGTACATTTAATCCATCTCCACCACCTCCTTTAATCATTAAAAGTTCTAGTACTTGTAGAGCCTGTAAACAACCCATTATACCTGGAACCACACCACACACGCCTCCATCTGCACAATTGGTGACGGTCTCTGCGGGCGGCGCTTCGGGGAATAGACATCTGTAGCATGGACAATCTGGACCATAGTTATAAACTGTTAGTTGACCATCGAATCTGACGGCAGAAGCACTCACAAGAGGTTTCTTGGCAATTATGCACGCGTCGTTTACCATGTATCGAGTTGATACGTTGTCGCTTGCATCAACTATAATGTCATATTTGGATACCAGGTCTAACCCATTGTGGGTTTCGAATGGTTCATCGTAGGTGTCTACTTGAATGCTAGAGTTTAGATTCTTCACAGAAATTGCTGCTGATGTGACTTTTGGCTGATCTCGTCTGTCCTCCGTGTGAATGACTTGTCTTTGCAAGTTACTAATGTCCACTCTATCAAAGTCAACAATGCCGATTCGACCTACACCTGCCGCAGCGAGATAAAGTAGACAAGGTGCACCAAGACCTCCAGCCCCTACTACAAGAACGGATCCGTTGCAAATACCTGCTTGTCCTTTGACCCCAATCTCAGGTAGTAACAAGTGCCTGCTGAAGCGTGATATTTGTTGGTTAGTTAATAATTTATCCACTTCTTGATAAGCGTAGAATTTTGATGGATCAACATTCGTGCTCTCTTTTGGTTGAACAGTATTGTCAAGAGTATTATTTTTGTTCTCCAATAGCCTGATATAATCTTTCAATTTTCTATTTTCTTCCTCTAGTTGACGTAAACGGTCTTCGTCTTGTTTGTTCATGTTTTGTAATAAATTTAACATGTTGTTGGAGGAATGTTGAAAGGTAATCTTAGTCAGTCTTTCGCAAATTCAAACACTATTTATTTACATACAATTTAGTGTCCCTATCTGATTGATCATTGGTGTCAAGTTTGTGTTGATTTAACACTTCTTCGAGTTTTAGGTAGTTTGGAATGAGTATACCACCCACTGTTTCTTCTTTTTTAAATGTTCTTTCAGGTTTTGAGGCGTAAAGATCTGAAAACAAAATCATTTTCGCTGCACCATGTTGGGCGCAAACTGTAACTTCAGCCTCGCCCTCTATGTTAACCATAGGCCTTCCCTCGTTGGCCCATCCGTAGAACCCACCACTTAAAATATATACATTCTTGAATCCATTGTCCTTCAGTTTGCTGGCTAACAGCCCTGATCTCATACCTGCTGCACAATATGTTACAATTTTTCTATCTTTTGGAATTAACTTCATTAGATCAGAATCTCCAACAATATCCCAAGGTACATTAATGGAGTAGTTTATATGGCTGTGTGCATACTCACCAGGTCTACGTGCATCCATTATCAAAAGGTTGTTATCTTTAGCCTGTTCTACTTCATCGCTGGAAATGTAGCCAGAATTTGGAAATACGAACGTAGTCAAAAATCCACATGTAGATAGTCTATTGAAATGCTTTAATTTCCTCTCCAAAGTATGAGTTTTCAGTCTAGCAGTGTCGGTCATGAATGACACGATGGGTATCAATTAATAATAATAGAAACGATTAATAATAGAAAAGTATCGGAGTTTCATGATTGTAAAGCCTCAAAGATCCATTTTGCGGTATTCCACCCAACAAGACTGCAGAAAAGATGAACTTTTAATTTTTTGAAGCCTTGTTCTCATTAAATTTTGTGTTCTTGTAAACCATTTGGTTTATTGTTGTAATAATAAGAAAATCAAAATCATGGCATCACCAGGCAAGTTATTCAGAGAAGCAGTACGCAACAATAAACCTCTACAATTGGTCGGTGCAGTAAATGCTTACACGGCAATTCTTGCAGAAAAGACAGGATATCAAGCATTGTATTTGAGCGGATCTGGTGTGGCAACATCCAGTTACGGAATACCAGATCTTGGAATCACCACATTAAACGATGTTGTTGAAGATGCCAGAAGAATTACAAGCGCTACAAAACTACCAATCCTTGTTGATGTAGACACTGGTTTTGGACAGGCTTTTTCTATTGCAAGAATGGTAAGAGAAATGGAGAGGGCAGGTGTGGCAGCAATTCACATTGAAGATCAAATGGGTCTCAAGAGATGTGGACACAGACCAAACAAACAGATCGTCACCGAAGAAGAAATGGTGGATCGCATTCGCACTGCAGTGAATGCACGCACAGACAAGGACTTTGTGATCATGGCCCGCACCGACGCCCTTGCGAACGAAGGCATCGAGAGTGCAATCAAGAGATCGAAGGCATACATTGAAGCAGGAGCCGACATGCTCTTCCCAGAAGCCGTCACGACTCTTGAAGATTACAAAAGATTTGTTGATGAGTGCAAAGTTCCAGTTCTCGCCAACATCACCGAGTTTGGAAAGACTCCATTATTTACTACTGAAGAGCTTTCCAGCGTCGGTGTTTCTATTGCCTTGTACCCGTTGAGCGCCTTCAGGGCAATGAGCAGAGCAGCATTAAATGTATACCAAAGCATCAAGGAGAATGGAACACAAAAGAATGTGATTGACATTATGCAACCAAGAACTGAGTTATATGAGTATTTGGAATATCACAAGTATGAGGATAGTTTGGACAATTTATTTAAAGATGCAAAGAAATAAAACTATTGCAATTATTGAAGTGTGATTGTTCTTTCTTTTCTACTAGTTCTTTACAATGGATTGACAAAACAAACATGCTGCCATACCGTTCACCGCGAAGCGTGTATTTTTTCACACAATCAATTGCGCTCAATAAATACTCGAAAAAATTCAAAACAATTACCGTGAATGTGCTGAAACCCGAAGATTTAATCGATGCGAACAAAAAAAAAGTAAATCAAAGGACGAAGGAGCGAAAAATAGATATAGTCAAGGACCAAGAAATAGAACTTCCGAACTTACGAGAAGAAATCGTCACAACGACAGCTGATGCGTTAAAACCTGATGATTTACCTTGGAATAAGAAAAAAGTAGGAGAAAAAATGGTAGAAGAAGTTTCTGCAACCCTAGAGCAAGACCAAGAACCAAAAAATAAGACTGCCCCACAAGATCAGGATAACATTGAAATTAAAATGATTACCTCCGCTCCTTTACCCTCCGAACAACTAATAGAACAAATACAAAGCGACGTCGCCATGCTTTTGAGCGAAATGACGGAGAAACCGAATAACCTTAACGACAAATCAGTGATAATACCGTTATTAGAAAAGTACTTGAGAGAAGAAAAGTTCGAGCTTAGTGGGGCAGTTTGCAATGTGCTCGATCTGGATTCGACCGAACCCATTAAAGATCTATACGAAGTGCTGCTAATATTGTTCGTCAAACAGAAACAAATCAAAAAAGCCGAAAACATTTTCAAAAGAATAAAAGAAGAAGGCATGTCGAGCGAAGTCTGCTACAACATTCTGATGACCGGTTATATTGCAGAGAAGGACTTGGACAGTGCGTTCCTTTTACTTTTAGACATGTACAAACAAAACGTGAAACCTGACGTTTACAACTATGCCACACTTTTAAATTGTTGCGCCGAGATGGGAGATCAATTAAGAGCGGAAAAACTATTGAAAAAAATGACCGAACAAGGGATCAGAACGAATCAAGTCATTTGGAACATTAAATTAAAATTATTAGGCCGATCAGTCAACAATTACACCAGTCACAAAATGTTCGAAACCGTTAAAGAAATGATACAAGATGGATTCGCACCCGATCAAATAACATACACAACCATGCTCAATACTTTCGACAAAACAAAAGACACAGATTCATCATCAAGAGTTTTAGAAATGATAGAAAGGGATGGAATAAAAAAAAACATTTTCATTTACAATGTGTCCATCAAGATTTTGATGAAGCAGAGAATGGTGGAACAAGCCTTGGATACGATTACCGACATGAAACAAAATGGATTCAAACCTGATGTGGTGACTTTCCAGACCTTGCTGAATGGTTTGGATGTAAATCAGATTAAAAAGTACGAAGTCACCATCAAGGCATTGATGGAAGAGCAAAAGATTAAGATGGATGCCTCCCTGTGGAACACATTGATCAGGAACGACATGAAGAAAGACGATTTAAATAATGCATTTGAGAGAGCAAAGAGGATGATTCATAGCGGGTGCGAACCTACTCTCATGACCTACCTTACTCTGATGAAGGGCGCTTTGTCTTCTGCGAAAGAAAAAGATAAGGAAATTTTGATTCGGGTATCATATCAAATGTTATGCAATAGTAAATATAAAAACGATCCTGAAGCGGAGCCTGTTGTTCAACAAATACTAAATTGGTATTTGGAGAAGGATAAAATGATTGGTGGACCACCAGTCACAGGCCAACAAAAGGAAGCGAAATCATTGTTGCGTGGTGCTTTGTTCGGCATCGTTGAAAAGCCACAAGAACATGTTCCAGCTGCTCCTCATCAAAATCTGTTCGAAAGGATCGAATCGTGGATAAGTTCAAAATCAAGTCGGGTCAACAACAGAGGGTAAAGTCAAGGATTAATTGTACAAAAATAAAAATTTATTCATTACAACACTCTACTCTTTTGGTAAACCAGGTTTCAACAAGGATCTAAAATCTTTTTGTTCACCCACAGCCGGCAATGCAACGCCGTTAGCAGGTTTTGGTGGAACCGGCGGAGGCGATCCCTTCTTCTCGCCATCAGATCCATTAGTATTAACCACCTTCACATCATTACCACTATTAGTCTTCTTCAACAAACCTCTAAAATCAACTTGTTGGACCGGTGCAGTCTTTAATACGGTCTGACTCCTATTCTTTACTCTATCGACGCCTACCGCAGTGCTGACGACTGATTTTAATTGTGGAGCAGAACTGGTCGACACTGAAGATGCATCTTCGCCGCCACTCGGTCTCGCGCCCGTTTTTTTCAATTGTACACTTCCGAGAGCTACTTTGCCCATTCCCATCATTGGGAACATGCTGACGCCTCCAAATCTCTTTGCAGCTGGCGAAGGTTCTGTCGTCTCTGGTTGTTGTTGTTGTTGTTGTTCGATGAGGGATGGATCGGAAGTGACTGGTGGTGATGTGATTGGAGTGGTTGCTGGCGTGGTGGACGCGCTGTTGATGGGACTGGTGTATTCTGTGCTGGTGGATGGACTGAGATCCGTGACCGTGCTGCCTGTTGGCGACATGGTGGAATATAAATCGTCGGCCATGTGAACCACGTTCGAAAGTGATTCGTCCTTTGCGGTCGTTTCTACTTGTGAAATTAATTGTGATGCTCTTGATGCTTTGGCCTTGATGGGTCTTTTGATTGTTCTCTTCTTGATGACTTCTAATTTTGGACGAGCGGATAATTTCTCGGCATCAATGACATTTACTATTGGTTCATCTGTCGGAACGTTTTCAGGTGCTGATTGTAATTGTGTTGTTGGTTCGCTTAATGTCGACGCGGGTTGTTGTTCTTGTTGAGGAGGTTGTTGTTCTGATGTTGATTGTACTTGGACAGGTGGTGATGGTGGTGGTGGTCTTCTTTGTTCGGTTGGTGATTGTTGTTCCTGTACAATTTCAATTGATGATGGTTCCTCCACTAATACTTGTTGTTCCTCTTTGATTGGTGATTGTTTTTCGGTTGGTGGTGATGTCTCATGAACGGTCAGTAATTCCTTGATTAATTCTTCATCTTCCTGATCATTATTAGTATGATGAGATGGTTCCGTCAAAGTTGGTTCCTGTGGTTGCTCTTCGGTGGTGCTGCTAATTAATTCTGGCGTGTGAACGTTTGATGGTGATTCTTCCTTGACGATCCTTAGAGAAGCGACGGGCTCTACATAATCATGGGTTGTGGAATTTGGTTGAGTTGGTAAAAGTTCCTCGGAGTTTTCCTTGATCTTGATTTTGTAAACATCCGAGGTTTCTGTTGCAAGTGATGTTTCATCCTTTTTGGTCGGCGAAGCTTCTAGAGATGTCAACTGCTGCTCAGTAAGGTCCACGCTCAAAGTTTTTGCCTTTTGAGGAATGGGAGGTGGTGGTCTTTTTGGTGTGGTTAATGTGACTTTTTCCTGATCCATCTGAGCGTCTCTCTTTTCGTTGGAATCAATGTTTGTAATTGGTTTGATGGGCTCAGGTGCTGCAGGTGGCGACGCAGCCGATAATAACAAGGCTTGTTCGCTCTGAACCTTTGTGATTAAATGTTCTGGTTTGATGCCCGGTGGTGGCGGCGGAGGACCTTTCTTCATGGCAATGAGACCAATGTTGGAGCGAGGCGAGGGTGGAAGTTCTCTACCAACAAACACGCTGCGACTAGGGGCTCTGTTTTTGGTGACGTCGTCATTTGCTTTGCTGAATGTATTTTGTAATTCTTGTTCGGATATGTAGGCTAAATAATCCAACAAAACATAACATAATGCACTCGTTGCCTCTCTGTTCATGATTGTCTTGGTGATGGATTCGCTCTTGACGTATTAAAAAGTTGACCACCTTGAGAGGAATTTTTTGTTGTCTATTTTGAAGTGACTCCTTCACAATGTGGTTGTTGAGTCTTATGAAGAACATGTCACAAAGTTCCTCATCCAAAGGTCTCTCGGAGGGTAAGTCTTTCATGTGTTCGTCGAAAAATGGAGACAGGACTGATAAGAACTTGGACACTATGGTGTGATTCTAAATGTGTTAGTTTGTTTTTGATGAATGACTTTATTTACCTTCTGGAATCCTGCGTCGTCTTCAATGGTTGAGTCTGCATCTTCGGTAATGAATGGGTTGGTTGGAGTGATTGGAGCCGAGGCATTTAGAGTTGATTCCTTATAAAAGGGCTTTGGTGGAATGGGAGGTAGACTCAGTTGCTGTTTGAAATCTGCTGACCTTGGGCTTGGAACAGCTGGCAGCGGTCTGCTTATTTTCTTCACGGAAAAGCGTCTCAGATTTGTAATCCAACGCAAATACTCGTCTTCACTTGTCGCTTGAAAGTAATGGTCGTTTAATTGATGAGTCACACAAAAACTGTTAATCTGTTGAATTTCCATCACAGAGTCCCTAACGTAAATGTTTGGGTCGTGTTCGTTAAGCGCAACTGTTAAAACATCCTATAATGTTAAGAGGTCTGCAATGTTCATTCTTACATTTTTTATCTTTGTTATCATGTAGCCTCAACACTTTTTTGGTGTAAATGCAACATCTACAATGAGTACTTACCTGTGTCTGTTAGCGTTAAATTTCCATCCCTCCAACCAATCACCCCGACAACACGATTGCTTCTGTGTTTAACAAACCCACTTTGAACCGATGAACCCTCACCATCCATCTCTGTTTTTGGTCGGTAAGTTGATATGAAATATGACATCTGACGAGGTCGGTACTATCAGACCAGAAGTTGCTTACAAACTAGAGACGCGTTTACAAAAATAGAACAATCTTTAAATGAAGACAGATAGCGTTTTCAAAGAATCAAATACGTTATTTGGGTTTAAATCTCAACATTAATGTTCGGAGTTCTTATCACTTTCGAATTCGAAGACATTTACTTTACAATCAAAATGATACAATCACTGTTCATCATAAACAACCAAGGGTAGGCAAAACTATTCTTTTGGCTTAACGCGAAAACAGTGAGATTATTATAGAAAAGGCATTGGAGGGGAAGAGTTAGTCGCACTGTTGGAGAGTACTTTGTCGAGCAGGTGCGGAAGGCAGGCAAGCCTGAGGAAACTCCCCCAGTCATCGCGATGAGCAACCATTATATCATACATGTTCTACGATCAGATGTATTCTTTGTTGGTGTGGTACGTTCAAAAGCTGTTTTAATTATTAACAAGGAAAGGTACAATCCGAAACACCCCCATTGATGGTGGTGGAGCTTTTAAACCGGCTAGTGGAGATTCTCACTTCCTACATTGGTCAAGTCGACGACAATAGCATCAAGCAGAATTTCGTTGTTTTGTATCAGGTATAGACACGATTACAAGAGATGATGGATCTAACAAACAGTTACTTGATGAAATGATTGACAACGGATTCCCCATCACAACAGAGCTCTCGCTCCTATATGATTTGGTCAAACCACCGTCAAACGTCATACAGTCCATTGCAAACTCGGTAAACAGCCACGTAAAAAGCGGCGGCCACGGCATCTCTCCAGTGCCATGGAGAAAGCTCGGAATCAAGTACCCCAACAATGAAGTATTCTTTGATCTCGACGAAGAAATGAATTGTATTATTGACGTGTAAGCCGAACTCGACATTTACGTCGTAACATTTTTTAGAAACGGAAACAGCTTATTGTGCGAAGTCAACGCCAAGATCAACTGCAACTGCAAATTATCCGGCATGCCTGATTTATCGCTAACCTTCAAGCAACCACAAATGCTCGAGGATGTGAGCTTCCACCCGTGCGTGCGTTATGCAAAATTCGAACAGGATAGAACGGTATCGTTCGTGCCTCCTGATGGAGAATTCGTCTTGATGACATACCGCATCACCAACTTGCCCATGGCGCCCATCTATTGCAGACCACAACTCAGCTTCAACACCAACAACAACAGCGGAACCGTAAATGTAATGTTAGGACTCAGACACACTAGCGGAAAACCTTTAGAGGAAGTGAAGGTAATCATTCCATTACCATGTCAATTGGAATCACACACAATTTCCGCCACAGTTGGATCCGTCGCCTTTGACCCAGTATTGAAGCAACTTGTATGGAAAGTGGGAAAGATTGATCCTCAAGACAAGAAGACCATAAGCTGCTCTGGAGGTGTGAGGCTACCTGATAAATCTAACGTCGCAAAGGCAGGTACTGCTGTTTTGGTCGACTTCAAGTTAGGGACCGTGGCGTTGAGTGGTGTCAAAGTTGATGCTGTGAATCTGAAGAGCGAAACATACAAACCATACAAGGGTGTCAGGTATCAAACCTTTGCCGGGAGATTTGAAGTGAGAACTTATTAAAAATCCTTACATACCTAGTTCTTTTTTTTTTGAAGTTGTGTTCCTTACTTACAAAATTTATTGTCCGGTTTATTGACCCGCAAATCGCCAAGTTCGACAACAACTTCCATTCATTTTATGAGAAATAATTCTTATTTTGTTAAGATAAAACGGTTGTGAATTACGGGATCATAGCTGATTGGTTGAAGAAACCCATAAAGGCAGGAGAGTTTCTCATAATGTCTACACACATTTTCAGAAACAAAGATGGGAGCAAAGGACAAGAGCCAGGCTGCGGATCGCATGAAGAAGAAGATAGCTAACGAAGATCCTGATAGCTCAGTCAAGTTCACCCTTCAGTCCTTCCCCATCAATTCCCTCCTTAATAATGACTCCTTCATAACTCTATATCCCGACGTGTTGGATATCGTCTTCTACAACCCTGAGATTGTTAACGTCTTGAAGAACTTTGAAACCTCATCAGGTTTTGTTGTCAACATCAACAGTATCAAGCAAGTTGCTCTCGATAGCTTCCTCAAGTCAGCGTTGTTTGGAAAGAGCCCTAAAGACAACGGTAAGGATGAGTTCGAGAAAATTAGAGGATTCTTAGGAAAGTACGTAGAGACCCAACTGTTTAATGGTCTTTTGAAGAACACAGTTAGCGAGGACGACAGCGGAGCAGCTTGCCTAGACCCACAAGAATATTTTGACGAAGTTGCAAGTGCCTGCTCAGAAGCTGTTGCGAGAAACATTGTGTCCGAAAACGTTAAGCCCAACTTGTTCGCTTCAGCTGTCGAATACTCCATTTTCCCAATTTCTGAGTCTATTACTAGGAATGATATGTTGAAGAATGTTGGTATTGTTATTACTATGGCTGGTAACATTGGTGTTGAAAAATCAAGTGGAAGTTTCCTATCAAAGGGCAAGATCTTTGTAATGTTAGATATCACACTTAAGGTTGTGGTCTTCAACAACTACATCTTCTCTAAGAGAGGTCTTACTTTGATTTTGAACGGTATCCGTGAAGAGAGAAAACAGAGAAAGAACCGCTTTGATGGATGAAGCAATCGATAGACAAGTCAACGTTGTAACAGAGGAGACTAAGATTAGGTATGATACCAAGGACAAACCAAATACTATTGGTGGTAAAATCCTTGCCTTTGCTGATGGTGTGGTTGCAGAGAAAGCTCATACAGCTATTTCTACTACGGTTACAAATGCAACTGGTGGAATTAACCAAAAGATTGGCACAGTACTGGGGGGTAACAAGCTTGAATAAGTGTAAATCAATAAATTTTGTTTTGGTAGAAATGAATGAACGATGCAGCATATAATACATCACTTTTATGGTTTTCAACAAGAATTCCAATTTATGTCCTGGTTTCTATGGTCATAAATCACATCAGATAATATGCAACAGTCTGTTGGTTTGAGTCGACAAAAACTTAACCTTGAACGTCGCGACTATCTAAAACGCGACGGTATAACTTTTAAACAACCAAATGAACAAGACCGGACAATCTTGCATCACATTAAATTACAAAATGATAAACTCAACTTTCGCAATAGATGACTCGTCAATAAAATAGAGTCAGTAATCCATTATTTTCAATGGCTCACAATGCTCCGTTATTAATATTAATACTTGTGCAAAAAAGAGCACCATCGTGTATTCTTTGAACTAACACTTTTGGAATTCTGAAATTCCTTTTCCGAAGGGTCAAATTACTCGGTTGATTTGGGGATTCGCAACAAAATGTCTTGTGATGTAGCTAATGCGAAGGATGAATTTCAACGCCATATACTAATGGCTTATGATAACGTAGACAAACTTCTCAGGTTAGAAGAGAAGGTAGACAAAATAAAGATGATGCCGGATAAAGTAGACGAAGCTAAAAACCTCCGACTCGAACACATCTCACTACAGAGAACTATTGACGAGCAAATAAAAAATGGCCTTATGAAAAGGAACGTTATTATCGATGAGTACAAAAGAAGGAAAAACAATACTTGCGGCCATATTGGCAAAACTCCAAATGTGGAGTGTGCAAAGTGCTCTGAGACAAAATTAAGTGCAGAACTTTTTAGCAGCAAAGAACCAAAGAAGTGGATCTCTTCAATTACTCCAAAGAACGAATTTACTATATTAATCTTTTATAGAGGTACATGGTGTGGTAACTGTGCTATTTATCTACGAGAGGTTGATCATTGCCTCGTCCAATTGCGCCAATTAGGTGCTGAGGTCTATGCGATTTGTTCACAATCTCAAGTGTATGTGGACGAAATGAAGGAAGATACGAAAGTTGGTTTTGAGTTGATAAGCGATCCGAAGAATGCTCTTGGAAAAAAATTTGACATTAAAATTACCAACAAGAACGGTAATTCCTTCAAGGTAATGTCTCGCATCATCAAATCAGCTCTTGGTGGTACGGACAATTATGACCCTCACCATGAAGATGGAATCGTGCAGCCTGCAGTAGTTATTCTTAAAGACGAAGAAGTAATGTACAAGTGGGTAACGCCCGCATCGATTAACGTTGGTTATGGAATGTTTGAGAGAATGACACCATCAAGTATCGTCGACATTATTAGATTCCACAGCGTTAATGAGGTTAGCTCAAATATATGCAAGACGTTGAACATGAGGAAGCAGTCAATTGAATAAATTAGTTTCATTGTCCTCTATATGTTTGTGAATTTTGTAATCATCCTGATTGACCAATCGCTGGTGGTTGGCCCAATGTGAATTATCTATTTTGAAGAATTTGTGAAAAACCTTATCGTCACAACACATAATATTATAATGCCCGTTGGAACAAGAGTAGGAGTAAAGGGCAAGCGTGGAACCAAAGTCACAAAGATTGTCAAACCCAAACAAACACTACGCGCTAAATCAAAGAGGAACAAGTTCATCGGTGAGTTAGTAGAAGAAGTTGCTGGATTTGCACCATATGAAGGCCGCATTGCTGATTTAATCGACCTTTCTGAAAAGAGAGCCATCAGATTCTGCAGAAGGAGGGTATGTGAATTAATCATCAATGTTTATTTAATTTTATATAGTTAGGAAGCAACAGACGTGCCAAGCTCAAGGTCAAACTCATTGAAGACGTCAAGAGACGTATCAGAAAGAGGCAAGCCGAAGAGAAGGAAAGAGAATCCGAGGCTAAACAATAAATCAACTGAACTTTTAAAATTTGTATACAATTATAGTATTTACTATTATAATGTGAAACTACATTCTCATCCTAAAAATCCATTTTTACTTTTATAAGATCACTTCGGTTAACCTTAAAACATGTTTATCAAGGTAACCTCCAAAGTTGAATAAAGGAACTTGATAAGTGGATGTTCTCGTAGAATAATAGAACTGACACGCCACATTGTTCCCTTCATTCGACTTTTGATAACCAAATGTCATCATCAGTGTTGTGAAATGTCAAAGTTATCTCCCATAATAATCTTGTGTGAATCGACAAATGAACGATGGGTGCTGGTATGTGACGAATACTTTCTACAAAGCTTATTAGTATTAAGCTATTATTACTTTCCTTTCTCAAATATTCTTGGTTGGGTGATGTTACCGCTGTTTGAATAAATTGTAAATAATGTGGCAACCCCATGAATCCTCGCTTGTTACCTTCGATGAAGATCATAACCTTAGAATATTCGATGCAGAAAAGTTCAAGCAGTCACAACTACTTCATAAAAAAAGTGTGGAGTTTACAGATAGTACGTTCTAAGAAGTTGATATTATAATTTACCTATCAGAGATTGGACAGTTCGAGGATTTGATGAAGGATGTAATGTCCGTTCTAAAGGTAAAGGGAGAAAGAATAGAGAACGAAAAACTTAAAGCTATAGGCTTACGTAATCGAGTTAAAGGAGAAGAGGAAATTAGAAGAAGTAATGTTAGAGATTACCAAACTTTGATATCGGAAAAGCACATAGAGCTTGAGAGACACGCAGCGGAACTCGAATCTCTTTCTAAAATTGAACAAGAACAAAAGAAAATGATAGAATCTCTAAGTAGCAGCGAACCTCCTGAATCGCACAATTGAAATTATACGAAATAAATTATTATGAGTGATTAACACTCGACGATGAGCATACTTGGTGTATTGTATATTTTTTTAATTTGCAACATTTATTTGCTTCTAGATGAGTGCTCCTCCAGTGATTTGAGGACTTGAAACCTTCGCCAGTGATCTTTTTGTAAAAGCATAATTATGGGTCATGTCCTCCCTGAATATAGACGAGTGCAGCAGTGCTTTGCCTGCATGGAGCCGGATTTAAAGAGTTTATACCTTTGAGATGTACGAGTGCTGCATTGGTGGTTAGTTTGCAACCACTCATATCCAAGTTATATTCCCTTGAGATGTACAAGTGCTTGGTGATTTGTTTACAACTTGACATTTTGAGGGTGTCACAAGCCGCATATGTGATCAATTTGCAATAAGAGGTGCTTAGAAAACTTTTTGTAGCAAACCGTGTTTTCTTTTGTAAGGTCTGCATCAGTTGTTTCTGGTTTGGCGTACTCTTGGATCTCTGTTGTGTTTATAAATATCAGAGCAAGTCATATACAAAGTAATCCAGTCCTCTGTACTCAATAATAGAACCATGTGCAAAAAAGCGTATTCGCAAGCCATCAGTTGTTGTATAGACTGAATTTAGTCTCACCCAAAAATTAAAATCATATCCATATTTGTCAAGAACATAAAACTGAATAGAAGTTAATCCATACATTCTATACAGTTCATGCAAACTGAGTTATCCTGTGTCCTCTAAAATTCCAACAAATGTAAAGTTATCGCGCATGCGCTGAAATTGGACCGCAGCGGTCAATTGTCCGCCATGCCGATATAAAAGCAACATGAATACCGAAACTACCCATCAAACATAAAGAAACAATGGCAGAAGTGACAGCATTCTCACCACTACAAATTGGAGACCTCAACGTTGCAAACCGGGTTTGGATGTCTCCCATGACAAGAAGTCGAGGCAAAGTCCCAAATGATATTGTTTCAAAATACTACCAACAACGTTCTCTACAGCAAGATAACTCTGGAGCAGGTCTAATCGTCACTGAAGGTGTATTGATTGAAGACATTGGGACAGAGTATGGTTCAGTTCCTGGAATTTTCTCAGAGGAGCAGATTAGTGGTTGGAAGAAAGTCGTGGACGAAGTACATAAAAGTAACAGCGTCATATTTGCACAACTTTGGCACGTTGGGCGCATCTCACATTCTCTCCTGTCACTTAACAACGCTCAACCAGTTGGCCCCTCCGCCATTAGAGCTCCTAAAGGAAATTTCCGTCAACTCGAAGGTGCAGAGTATGAAGTACCAAGGGCTTTAACAACACCAGAAGTATCGGGCTATGCAAAACTATTTGGAGACGCAGCAAGAAACAGCAAGAGAGCAGGATTTGATGGTGTCGAGATTCATGGAGCGAATGGTTACTTGATCAATCAATTCATGAATCGTGCCAGCAACAACCGGGAAGATGAGTACGGCGTACAAAATTTCGAAAATCGAGCTCGTTTCACCCTGGAAGTATTGGAGCAAGTCGTTGCTGGCTTCGGTAACGAATCACGTGTTGGGATAAGATTCAGCCCCATTACAACAGTTCTAGGCCTAATAGCCGAAGAGGACGCTGTCGACTTTTATACTTATCTACTCGGGCAGATTGCCGAACGGTTCCCAAAACTTGCTTATGTAACAATCTTGGGAGATTTCGCAGGTCAAAATGATGTTGATGTAAAAACATTCAGGGATGCATACAAGGGAAAGACATTGACTGGGAGTGTGAATTTTGATTTTGCAAAAACTGAGGAATACCTAAAGAAGGGTTATCTAGATGCTGTGCATATAGGAAGACCTTTTATCGCTAACCCTGACTTGGTAAGGAGATGGAACAATAAATTAAAGTTGAGCGATGTTGACTGGTCGAACATTTACTCATCAGGTGAACAAGGATACACGGACTATCAACGCCACGAATGAATAACAAAGAGATTTATCAATTAAAAGTACATTTTATATCAAGTGTGATTCTTTGTTTCCCGACTTCAGATTCTTTTAACATTCAAATAGAACGAAACAACCATCCCTTGGATGCTCCAATTCCATCTTTTTTAACTTCAATTCTTTGCAACCTGTCATTTGTAATAGTTTTTAGTGGTGCAAGGTCAAGATGTCTTATTTTTGAATGGTAATTTCATCGATTGACATCAACATCTTCAAATAAATCCTTTCAAAATACATTTACAATTTCCGTAAAGGAGTTCGGAAATTCTATATTAGATCTAGGAGTTTCGAAAATTTGATCACATTTCGGAGAAAGTTTTCCCACCTGTACTTTAAATTGGAACTAGAAGATGACTCGCAAAACATAAAATGAAAACAACACTCGTACTTGTAGCCTCAATATTGGCAGTTGCCCTTGCCGCACTACCAGCATCATTTGATGCACGCGATAAATGGCCTAAGTGCAAGATCCCCATTTTGAATCAAGGAAGGTGTGGAAGTTGTTGGGCATTCAGTGCAACAACCGCACTAAGCAGCAGATTCTGCATTGAGTCAGACGGAAAGATTTCTCCAGACCAAGTCTTGTCACCCCAATACCTACTCAACTGCGAGCACGACCAAGGAGGTTGCGGAGGTGGAGACACCTTGAAGGCCTACGGATTCATGAAGTCCACCGGAATCGATCTACTTTCATGCACACCATACACCTCAGGCGACAGCGGTCAAACAGAATCCAGCTGCCCTGCAAAATGCAAAAACGGATCCTCCATTAAGATCTTCCACGGAGTCGATGCCTACTCTCTCGTTAAGGGAAGCACTGCAGAGACCGTCGAAGCCATGAAGACCGAACTAGTGAATCATGGTCCATTCTCCGTCTCCTTCGTCGTCTACAGAGACTTTATGGAATTCTTTAAGAAAACACCAAAGGGAATCTACGAAGCAAAATCAAGTGCTGCTCTTGGTGGACATGCAGTCAGAGTAGTTGGATATGGTGAAGAGAGCGGAAAGAAGTACTGGTTAATCGCCAACTCTTGGGGTACTGAATGGGGTGACAATGGTTACTTCAGAATTGCTCAAGGAATCAACACCGCAACAATTGAATCCAGACGTGTGACAGCAGGAAGACCAAAGTCAAACGAATTCCAAGCACACTCACACCACGTATCACCAGTTGACAACATTGTCATCGATGGTGGCTTCAACAAGGTTCCAGTTGATGCAGAAATCCTTGAGATTGCCAAGTTCTCATTGTCAGACATGCACAACAATGGAACACCAGTCGATACATTCTTTGGAGTAGAAGAGGCCTTCACCCAAGTTACAAATGGTATCTCCTATCACTTGAAGTTGAGCGTAGTCAAGCCAAACGAAAATGGACCATCGAGTGTTAACGTTGTCGTAAATAGATCACCATTGGACAAATTGTCCGTCGTGTCACATAACTTGTAATAAATATTTCTTTTAAAAAACACTTTCAAATCTTGTAATAACAAAATAGTAAGAATGGATTCCCAACAAAGAAGAACATTGAATGAGGCAATAATACAAGCATGTAAAAACATTACTTTGGAGGAAGAAAAGATGGATGTTATCAAGTCTATTGTTAGAAAGAATGATGATTTTATAAGGTGTGCCTTCGATCAGCTGTTGATACAATTAAAGGCGAAAAATTCTCAAGTACGAAGCCACATGTATATTGCCCTCACAAAATAGACAAGATTTATTTGTCTCTTAATTATTGATGAACTTTTTAAAAGGAGTAAGAAGTTTAGAGAGCTTGTAACAGAGGATTTTCAGTTCCTGATACAACAAACAATCATTGGCGGTAAGCCTACTGAAAACCAAAGAGACACGTCCACAAAGTACAAAACACATTTATACAAAAGGTTTGTGGGTAAAGTAACGTAGCCAAACTAATATTGCATAGGCGTTCAAATTCTTCTTATATACATGCAGTCGTACTTCCCCCTCCAGAAAACTTTGCAAAACAGTTGCGATCAACCTCACTTGTAAGTAATCACCCTGTCCATTTTAACCCTCTTAAGAAAATTATTGAGGAGTGGAATGAAAAATTTGGTAACATTTACAACAAGATCTCTTTAGGATACAATTACATCCGTGATGTTCTACAGTTCAAATTTCCTGACCTACGTAACCAAGAGGAACAGAAGAGACAAGAAAAGGAAGAAATAGCCAGACAAACTCAAGTTGTACTGCTGGTTAAATACCAACGTATTAAGAACCAGTTTGAAGAAAATGCACTGAACATGATGCTGTGCCTAAAACAGATGGACGTTTGCTTCAGAGCCATTGTACCCGACCTCCACGATCTATTCGAAGATGACAACAATACTTCTTCCAGCATTGATCCGATCACTACATCAGAACAAATTGTAACGAACAACCAAGAACAAGTTCAAAACCAACAAATACAAGACGAACAGCACACACAGCCTCCACAAGAAGATCACAACGACTCTAACATTTCAAACGAAAGTATAGCACAGGAAGAAGATCAGCAAGAGGAGGAGGATGAAGGCGAAGAAGATTGGGAGCACGTGGATACGGGCGGCCCGAGTGAAATTGATGACCTGGAACAAATGATCCTTGAACATGGACTTGGAAACCTAAACTATAATTTAACAGTTACTTTAAATAAATCATTCAGCGACATTAAAAATGCAGAAAACCAAGAGTTGTATTCCATTCTTCAAGAGAATTTGGCGGAACTTTTAAAGTTATACGAACCGATGGCCGATGAGTGGGTCAAGGTGATGGGATCAATCAAAATGGAGGAGACACATGTTGAGAGGCCTACCTTAGACAGGATGTTCAGAAGAAGTTTGGGACTAAAAGACTGGATTGCAAGAAATGTAGAAAAATGTAAAGACCTTGGCATCGAGATGAATGTATTATCTGACAGAAAGTTAAGCATGTATAAAATACCGGAATTGAGTTTGTCTGATTTAAAATTAAAGCAAAGGAAGAAACGTAGAATTAAATGATTTTGTTATTTATACAGAGTTCACTTTTGTTAATGATTTTTGCTTTGACAATAATTCTTGTGTGAAACTATTGCCGACTATTGGAGACATGCTTGACGATTTTAGAGATTGGTTGATGACGGGTTTGAACGGAAGAGATGGTGGTCCCTGTCCTATGCTATCACCTGCATTTTCCTCTATTTTGTAGGGATAAACAAATTGGTCAATGGATTTTGGAGTGTTTTTTGGAATGTCCAACATCCTCTCCTTCTCCAAATCATTAAGAGCATCGTTTAGGTTTGTTGCTATGGCTTTTGTTTTTTTTCTTCTTTGCACAGGCTTTCTGTTGTATTCAAGTAAGTTTATAACTTTCATCTCAAGTCTCTCGTTAATAGCATTTTTGTCTTCGTCAGGCTCTGACTCCTGAATCGAACATAATAACTTGTTTTTAGGAGACTTTGGGCTGGTAGGTTTCTCTATAGGCTTGAAAGAATGCTTAGCCCTTTGAGAGTCATCTGGTGCTCCAAAACATTGGCCCATGTAAGCTGTCGAACGTTCTGTAAAGTTTACAAGAAAGCAGGTAAACCTTTAAAAGTATAAAACTGAACGGATTTCATAAAGCCAACATGGAACCGCTAAACTGAACGGTACTCTTAGGAATTGCGGAACGAGAATGGTAAATTTTCGAAACAACAAAAGAGTTTGATTGTTACATTTTTATTTTACACAGGCCTTAGACGTGCTTTAAGACCTTGCGACCACATTATAAAACTTTCGTTATCAAATGCTTGTAATTCATACACTCTTCCAGTTCTTGATATCAAGTTAAACCCAAACTTCATATGACCTGGTAATACATCCAAAATGTCACTCAACTTTATGATTCCCTTCTTATTCGTGTCCTCTTTTTCAAAGTACTCCACAATAGTCTCGCTCATTTTAAAGTAACGTTTCCTCCACAACTTGACAATTCCCTTGTCTCCCTTCTTGTTAAGATATCCACTAACATCTTTTAATGTATTTTGTGAACCTACCCTTGCTATATTTTTACTGTCTTGACGAGCGGGTGGACTGTTTGCTTTTGCGGGTGGTGAATGAGATGTTGATGAAGCAGCACCAGACGATGGATCCACACCTTGTAAAAATTTGGCTTCTGCGTCATTGTCGACGGTTTGAAGTATAACGCTCCTCTTTGATTTTCGCTCCTCGCTCTGATTGCTTTGAATGATTTTTGGTTGTGAGTCTTTTCGTGTCACAGGTTCGCTGATGGGCGCAGCTGCTACGATGACTTGACTTGAGTCTTCTTGAACTTGTTCGTAACCGTCATATGCGGACTCCACAGGCTTCACAAGGTCCACTTGATCGATGAAGTCATCTTCGTCGACCAAGTCGTCAATAATTTTCGCTGAAGGGTCTGGATTAGCATCAGTGGCGCGTGGTTCAAAAATGGCACAAGTATGTGACTCTCCGCAAGAGAGTTGTACACAGGATCTGTCTTTCATTAAAAGTTTAGGATATAGTTGTGGTGTTGTGTCTCCCAGACCTAATCTTCCATCTTCTGCGCTACCCCAAACGAGTATTGTATGTTCCTCTTCTTGTCCTGAGATGGTTCCTACGTGAACATAACGCGCGTTAGCAAGTTTGGATACCTTCGTCTCCAGTTCAATCAAGCAGAGTAATGTGTGAGGTTGATCTCCGTGACCACCTCCATCGCTTCCTCCTTTACCACAGGAATAAAGCTGTCCTTGATTTGTTAGGGCAACCGTGTTGTAACGAAGACATTCAACCTGAACAAATTCGAACTCGTCACTCCCCTTCAAGTTCTCTTCGCTAACAACTGGTCCTATTTGAACAAGTTCTACGAGTTGTGGGGACAAATCCTTGTCTTTGCTTCTACCAAGTATCCTTCCCAATGGACCAAGGTAGTTGTTACCCCAAGTGAAGAGCTCGCCGAGATGGTTTATAGCAGCCATGTGAGATGAACCGCAAGAAACGGAAACAATGTTCTCCTCTTCGATTGCTGTTACTTGCTTTGGTACGAATAAATCATCTTCGGACCCATGACCAAGTGCACCATTAAGACCTCTGCCCCATGTGAACACTCTTCCGTCCTTGTCAACAGCGGCAGCACTCTCATCGCCACATGCAATGTGAACAATTCCACTCAACGTCTCAATCAAGTAGGGTTCTGGAATCTTGTACTCTTCGTGGCATTTAACCTTACTTTCTTCGTGACCTAGCTGTCCAAAAGCTCCTGTTCCCCAAGAATAAACATTCCCTGACTCGTCAAGTACAAGAACGAATTGATTTCCACACGTGACCTGAACTATGTTCGTTGAGGATAATTGTGACCACAATCTAACGGCAAATTCATCCAAATTCTCATCTTCGTATGAACTTGGTATGAACCAAGAGTGGCTACCTAATGTAAAAACGCGACCATCTTCCGCTAATGCTACAGAGAAGTGTGAACCACTAGACACACTTTTAATAGGAACATCAAAGAGAGCTGCCACTGGTTGAGGCTTTTCTATGACACTTTCACTGTCACGAGAGCATCTTCCCCAGTGATAAAGCCTGCCAGACTGTGTCGTAACAGGCATAATGTTTTAGTTTGATTGGTGACAGGTTGGCTGTGTCACTAACTCTTATTTTTAACTAGATTAATGCGATACTGCGGATTATTTAAGAACCCATAGGTTTTCTTCCTCTCACAATGAGGTGTTCAAAAGAAAGGTACACATAAGCGTTAGGAACGCAGGCATCTCAATGAGGAGACTAATTATATATTATATTATAACTAGAGAGAATAAGGGGCAACCAGAATCGAAGTAATTTTAAATGATCATTCTGTTGGTCCAATATTATCTTGATGTTCCAGGATCATAATGTTCATAAATAAACAAACTAATTGTGATCGATTAAATTAGTTTTGGTTGTCCGAAATAATTTTGTACGAACGAAATCAAAACAATCGAACAAGCAGAGCCCCGGACCAACATGATTACTAGTGCACAAACAAGAAAACTTCAGATCTAAGATACCACATACATTAGACTTGATAATTAACACATAGGGTGTTGAATCAATAAATTACTTAAGTAACAGTGTTGGTTTATCAAAATAGAAAAACTTTAGCAGAGATTTGAAACGTAAAAACAATTATTTTTAAATGTACATGGTATACAAGTTGCTGAAAACAGTATGTAAGGACTATTTTTAAACATGACCAACAGTTTGGGTGCTCCCAAAGAGGTGTGATTTAACAAAAGGACTATACTATTAATGTTTAATAAGACGAGCTTTAAAAACCTATTAACTTAATGCACTAGGTTAGAACTTGTTGGTTCGGAAGCTATATGACTTGTGCACTAATAATCTTGTTGGTCCGGGGCTCTGCTTGTTCGATTGTTTTGATTTCGTTCGTACAAAATTATTTCGGACAACCAGGATTATGTTGAAAGACCATGATTAATACAACTAACCAGCAGCAACATATTCAAGCACAATTATTAAGGTTAAACAGAAATAGTTTAAATTGGTGGGCTTATGCAGGATTATTTTGTTCGTCCAGGATTATTTTAATTCTGGTCACCCCTCATAGTCAAATACGATCATCATGAATGGCAGTTAATTTTTTAATAATAATATTCATGTTGAACATCACATAATTTGCTTATTATAGTTGGTTGATCTTCACTAACTGCTTGTAGCTGGCTAGAATTTGATGGAGCTCTATTAAGGTATATAGAGACTGATAATGTTTTTTTAATAGATTGGTTAGTTCGAAACATGGTTATCCGAATTTTTCATATTTTTCAGTTTGTTCAAGTTTTTAGCTTCTTTTAATCGTTGTAATAATCAACATGGTTCTTGCAGAGACCCAGAATTTCGATTACGAACCTGAAGATGAAGATACAGAAGACGAATATGATGTTGAATCAAACCACTCCAAGATCATCGCGACGCTTACAGCCTCACTTCCCTCTGGATCTACATCAACATTCAACTTACATGTTGGACGAAACTTAATTGGTAGAGAGAAAACCACTGCAGATGGACAAGATATTGATGTTAGTATATCACAACCCACTATATCCAGGCTTCATGCCGAAGTTGAAATTAGCTCAGATGGAACTTCATTCATACAAGACTTGAATTCAAGCAACAAAACACGATTAATAATACCAATACTTCATTTCAAAACAAATGTACCGCTATTCCGTAGAAAGAAAAAGAATACAGAGACCATTTTGAAACCAAATAGGTTTTATCAAGTTAAACATACAGACAAGATTATTTTTGGAAATGTTTCTTGTGATTTCAAGCTGAGGGAATTTGATGTTGAATCCGACATTGAAGCAGAAACACAACGATATGGTGTAGCAAACGACGACGACCACACACAACAATATGGAGGGATGGATGGAGATCCGGAAACACAAAGGTATGGTGGAGATGATTTGGATGTAGAAACCCAGCAGTATGGTTCCAAAGATAACTTTGATGCAGAAACTCAAATGTACGATGGCCATCCACGACGTATACTTGTACAAGACACACCAGCGCCCAAAAAGAAACGTGCAGTTTCTTTCGGAGATGAAGTAAGCTTCATTTTTTCTTTTACTTAAACATTTTAGATTGGTGCGACTTTGGATTATGGTTACGAAGAAACACAAAACTACGATCTTGAGGATTGTGTCCAGTCCACACCACAACGTGAATTAAAACAATCAACAACGTCTGATGATGATGAGGTGGAACCTACTTTGGACTTTGACATTTCGAGCATACATGCTGATCATGTCAACGAAAGTGCCTTTATTGACGATGAAGAAGAGATCAAGAAGCTTGATCTTGTGGGTAATGACGACGAAACGGATGATGAAAACATTCCTCCTCCGACCGACATTACAAACCAACAAGAAGATGAAAAACATTCACCTGCTCCTTCGACTACCAACATCAACATTTCACATCCACTCAATCAAGTGTCAACGTCGCACATTCACGAAGAGGACCAAGACGAACCCCAATCTCCATCCATCCTAGAAACATCAAC
Source organism: Acrasis kona (assembly GCA_026419775.2). NCBI lineage: Eukaryota > Heterolobosea > Eutetramitea > Acrasida > Acrasidae > Acrasis > Acrasis kona. Next base: position 65,145 of record JAOPGA020000657.1, read on the forward strand.
TACGTCAGAAAAAGAATCAACCGTACATGATCAAATGGAAACTTCACGAACAGAACTGTCACCACCTACCTTGGACACATCAGCAATACAAGAGGAAAATAAATCAACGAACGAATCATCCATTTCACACAAGGACGATTCAACCACTCACAATCAGTCACCTCAAAAAAATAACAATTCGGACGCCAAGATTTCAAATGACGATCAAGACAATGTTGATGACCAAAACATGAACGAATCAATCATACACGAAAATACATCAAATAACATTTCAACAAATTCCAACGCAATGGAACCACCAATCACATCTCCAAACGTCAACTCACCAACAATGGCAACGAATCAACAACAACACGTAACATCACCACAAATCACATCAAAATCTCCACAAGAAGAAGAAATCAATCCACAAAAAACAAACACATCTTCCAGCAGTAACATTAGCGATAGTTTAGAAATACAAGCAGATGATGAAATCGACGCCAATCCAATCGTCAATTACAACACGCCATCAGATTCCGAAATCATCGAAGAAACGCAAGTGATACAATCAACGCCTGCTCCACAACAACCACCAACTCGAATCGATACCACCACATCCTCCAAACAAAACACCATGGAACCACAAAAGAAGAAACGAAAATTGTCGAAAAAGTCATCGACGCCACCTCCATCGTCTCCTATTCAAGACGTTTCGTCATCCACGCAACCCATCGAAGAGGAACGAGACGATACGTCTCCTCGTCGAACGAAAAGAAGCATCAAGAAAACACCAAAGGCATTGGCTTCCACTAGTACTTCTCCCGTAAAAAACAGCTCAAAGAGCAGCAGCAGCAGCAGCGGTGGTTCTTCGGTGGTGGGTGGTAAAAGAAGGAGATCTAGTCAAAAAATCAAAGACGAAGAGACCGAGAGCGACGAGGACCAAGAGCATGTTAGTAATGGACATCCTTATGTTTTATTCACGGGCACTGCGGTCACCAGTGCTCAAAAAAGCATTATTAATAAATTAGGCGGGCGTTTGGTGAGCACGGATGCCACTCACGACCATATTGTTGAATTGTTTCGTAAAAATGTTATTACTCATTTGGTTGTTGATAAGATTAGACGTACTTTTAAATTCTTGTGTGCTGTTAGTACTTGTCCTCATATTGTAAATGAAAACTGGATAAAGGACTCTGGTAAATTGAAAAAGTGGGCTGATGAGTCGAAATATGTGTTGCATGATCCTGAAGCGGAGAAGAAATTCGTCATGTCGCTGCCGGTGACCATGAAGAGGAGAAGAGAGATGAAGATGAAGAATCAACATCTTTTTGATGACTTTTCCTTCTTTATGACTCCGAATGTGATGCCTCCGTTGGAGGAGATGAAAGCTATTATAGAGTGTTCGGGTGGCAAGATTTTAAAGACTTTATCTTCCATCAATCCAAAAGTCATTATTGTGACATGTGAAAAGGATAAGAAGTATTGCGTGGATAAGATTTTGCCAAAGTCCAGTCTAGAGTGTTTTTATTCTAATGAGATTGTATTATCTTCTGTAATGCATTATCAAGTTGATGTTAGCAAGAATAAGATGAAAATAAAATAGCGAGTTGGTGCACTAGTATTTGGTAGACGATGAGTGTAGTTTTATGTGTTAGAAACTGCATAACAAAGAAGGAAATGTGATGATGACTTTAACTATTGTTATTTAATAAAACTTGATGTTCTCTCATGTGTTACTCAACTTGCTTACAATATGCTGAGGTCTGCTTTAGTGGGGATCAACAATGTGGTGATAAGAAAATACCATGCAGACAATAAATTTAGGATGATAAGATCTCTATTATTCGTTCCAGGAAATAGCGTGAAAATGCTCAACAAAATACATCAGATGGATTCTACCAACCTACCAGATGCTTTTGTACCTGATCTAGAAGACAGCGTTCCGTTTGATCAAAAAGAGAATGCAAGAAATGTAACCAAAGAATTTTTGAAAAGTATAGACGTTGATAAAAAAGAGTACCTCATCATACCGAGAGTAAACATGGTGGAAGAGATACTAAAGTTGGATATCGAGGCTGTTTACGAGTCTGCTGATGCTATAACAGTCGGAAAGATTCAAACAGTGGAAGATGTTGATAAAATCTGTAACATCATGGACCAATTGGAACAAGGGCAAAACCGTGTCAAGTTAATTCCGACAATTGAAACGGCACTCGGCATTGTCAACTCATACTCCATTTGTAGCAGACGTCCAGACCGAATCGTTGGTGTTGCTTTTGGTGCCGACGACTATGCCGCAGATCTTGGATTTACAAGAACTACCGAAGACTTTAACAAACACGAACGAGAACTATATTTCGCAAGATCTACACTAGCAGTGGCAGCAAGGGCTGCAAATATATTGTCGCTCGATACACCTTTTGTTAACTTTAAGGATTCTAAAACATTAGAAATGGAGTGTGATTCTCTAGTCAGCATGGGGTTCAAGGGGAAGTTTGCAATTCACCCAAACCAAATATCTTCTTTGAATAAAAAATTTGGAATTAGCAAAGATGAATATGAGTATGCAAAGAGAGTTGTTGATGCATACAACACATCTCAAAAAGAAGGAAGAGGAAGTACTCAGGTGGACGGTAGAATGGTTGATGCACCGGTACTAAAGAGGTGTTTAGATGTGATGAAAATGTACAAACAATAAACATAGATTTTGTTAGTTGACCAGACCATAACTAAGAATTAAAGTTGAGTGAATGCAACATGATGTTATAAATACACCATCAATGACATCTGATGAACAACCTTTAAGGTGAACAATCTCTGACTCCTGATTAATACAAACATACGCTTTGCTGAGCTAAACCTTTTAATAATATCAAAACGTGAATTTTATTGTGTAAACATGTTCGAGGAAGTGGGTGCTTCTGTTGCAAATGTTATGACTTGTTAGTTAAATACATTTTTTATGAAAGCTTTATTAACGAGTAGAAATTACAATAATTCTACCGAGCGACCAACAATGAGGTACAGTAATCATCCATAAGATAATAGCTCCAGTTCGTAATGATGTGTTGAGTAATACCGGCTTGGTTCTATTTAGTTATAATAGAACTGAGTAAAATGCCGAAGTCAATCATACTCCCCACGTATAATAGTTGCTTTACCCATAAAACCTAACAGTGTGTAACATTATGGATGAACAGATTGATGAAATCTATTTTTCAAGACCGCGAGCGACATCATCTGCCCTTTTACGCGAAATCAACGGTTTTCTCCTTTTATAATGCCGTTATTTTCATGACTACATCATAAATGTTGATCTTGGTAGTGGAATCAAATTGATTTGTTAAAATTTTAATTCCCTAATTGTGGTTTACCGCCTTCTTTGTTAATATTTAATACTAGTAATGTCAGCCGCCAAACGCTTGCCGGTCATTGTGATGGTTGTGTCAATCATTCACAATCTCTACCTTGACTTTTCGTTAGTGGTCACGTCAAACGTCTCGATAACAATCTAGGTGGCAATATTCATAATCAAGTCCTTGCGTCCTTGGGATGTTACATCGTAATCATAGCATCTTTTATGGAAACAGTTGCGGGTTGGCTTTACAATGAAATCGAAGCCACTTGCCACACTACTATTGTGCACATTTTTTATTTACTCCCTGTGCGACTTGACCAACAATGTTCGTGAACTATTTGCTGATAGAAATATAGTCGAAGGGAGACTAGTCACTGGAGGAAAAAGAGCATACTACGTTAACCCAACAACAAATCTAATTACGGCGTTCTATTTCAACTCAAATTATCCTGCTGATACGAAATCAATACCAGGATATTCGGACACATCTGCATTCAAATTACAGTCTTTCTTTACTGAATCTGAAAACATTATTCGTGTGTTCGCAACCGCATCAACAGGGGTAGATATGATATCGTACGATTTTGACAAATCAATTATAATATCAACTAAGAGAATGAACTTTAAAAGGGTTGTGTGCTCGGTTCGCGACCCTTCCACAAAACTCATGTGGGTGAATGATGGCAATCAATTATTTATTATTGACGAGGCAATGTCGTACGCCCAAAAAAAGAACCCGATCAAATTGATTTCAACATTCCCTTCATCGTCGACTCTCTGTCAACTCGACAGTACTCACAAAAGAGTCTTCTTCATTAGCGACTCAGGAGTTAACATTTTTGATAGCAAGAAGCTAATCCTGATACAAAAGATTGCAGTTTTAAATTTATCAAAAAAGATTGTCAACATTTTGGTTGACTCCATACAAAATAAAATTTATGTGTCTTCTGATGACGGAAGGGTCATTCGTATAGGTGGCAGAACTTATGCTCTTTCTACAACTAAACTTCAAATAAAACCAACATCCGCTTTTCTAGACCCCTCAAAGGGTATAGCCTATTTTTTGTCCGCCTCTAACATTGTGTCAAGTGTTAATTATGATACAAGTTCATCCTTAAAGCTATTATCTAGTGATAAAAAAATACTAGGGCTTGGAATATATGATACCAATACACAGGTAGCCTACGTGCTGCAGGAAGGAAAAGGTGTGTTTGCCATGTCCGAACATGCGTTCTCTTACTTTTATCTGACCACCGGTAATGTTGTTGGGATCGTAACATTAATGTGTCTTGCTGTGATCTCTTTAATTTGTGTACTTTACATTGGATGTTGCTGTGAATTACAAAATAAGCAAAAATATTCAAGCGTCCCAAATAATGAATATGAATTGGCACATAAAAGCGACGAAGATGATGGCTATTAAGATGTAATTGTAATAAAAACAAAGTTTTAATTGTAAAGTAGTGTTTTTATTGTTTGTATGTGTTGGTTTGATGGAAGGATGCGGATTGTTTTCGGAAGTCTCAAGACATTTTTATTAATCAGCGGACAATCACTCAAAACAAGATCCTTCAGATCATGTAGACATTGAAGACCAGCATTTGTAACGCCAGGTACACAAACCAACACAAGCCTTTGCAGCGTTCCTAAATACAAGAACGCTTTATCAGTAATATTGCTGCAAAAAGTAATGTCTAACGAACGTATTCCTTGAATGTGAGAAAATGCGTCATCAGCTATACTTGTGAACGACATGTTCAGAGTGTGAATGCCCTTCAAGTGTACAAAAGCAAGACTCGTAATATTATTGCAACCAAATATTTCTAATGTGTGAATGCCGCGCAAGTGCACGAAAGCTTGGTCTGAAATGAGTGTGCAGTGATTCATGACCAACTTGTGAATTCCCTTAAGATGTACAAACGCCTTGTCTGTTATATTGATGCACCGTGACATGTCTAAAACCTGTATGCCCTTCAGATGGGAAAGTGCATTATCCGACACATACATGCAATCTGACATGTTTAACGTGTGTATGCCCGATAAGTGCACAAATGCTGCATCCGTTAGACCTACGCACCCCTTTATAGTAAGCGTGTGTATTCCCCTTAGGTTTGCAATTGCATTGTCAGTTATCTGTTTACAATCCGTAATGTCCAGGGTATGTAACCCTCTAAAGTGATAAAAAGCCTCGTCTGTAATTATGTGTTGTGGCCAATCGAGGAAAGGATTGAAAAAGTCGTGATAATCCATTCTAACATGGAATAAATTATTTGCTGCTCTTATCCTGAGCTTAGCGATGTTGGAAAAAATGCCTTCGTATAAATCTGTATTCCGAATAGCCTCTCTCAACGTGTATAGTTTGTTCGACACCACATATTTTCTGTTCTTAAGCACGCTAATGCTTTTGCAGGTGTATGAAAGCGAAATCCACTCCCTTGTGTTCAGGAAAGATATGATGTAGATGATAATGTCCTCACCAACATCTAAAATCGACATTGTTCTGGGCAGAGTCCATTGGCTTCTTCTCATTCAAAATAGATTTGTTCCGAAAGTCCGGACCAAATGAAGTATGTGGCCCAAAAAAACAAGAACATGTAAATGTTGTAGTTTCATCTTTTTCATCTTTGCTACACAAAGGATAATACTAAAAACAACAAATAAATATGCATTGAATTGAATCTTTATGATAATTTAATGTCACCTTGATTACAATAAAAGACTGGAGTTGGAGCCAGATAGGATGACGAAGTCATTGTCATTCGATTTTGTACAACGTCTTTAAGCGAAAGTAGAACGATGTGCTAAAGAGAGAATTAAATCTACACCACCAAAGAAAAATAGAAATGCCCAAAAGGAAGTATTTTTATTGTTTAGATGAAGTCTGACAAGTCGTCTTCTTCGCTGTCTGATTGATAAAAGCATTCGTCCTCAAATGACATCTTGTATCTCAATATTGCACCCATTCCTCCAAATCCCATTAAAAGTTGTCTCCCCTCAGAAGTTTTGTCGCTCACAATGCTCAACTCAACATTAGTATAAACTTTTTTCTGATATTGTTCAACAATCCATTCTAACACTTGTGTTTGTTCAACAAGATTATAACCCCCTTGTAACCTTTTATTAAATTCTGATCTTGACATGAAGTGAGTGGCGAGTCCACCATCACAATCTGTAAAAGTCGCTCTCACAGCATCGATGTTTTCGTTAACAACAAGAGTCTTGACCACTCCTGCTTCTAGGGCCTGCACAACATGATTAACACCAAAAACAGCAAGATTTTCATTATTACAAACATGGTCCATAAATTCACAAACAATCTTTTTTTCTTGTAAATGTTTCATATTTTGTAGAATGTGCGCCACTTGCTCTATAGCCTCTCTCAAACCAATTTCTCCGCCATAACACACAGTGATGACCTTCAAAATAATCTTTTTGATGCGCTCGTCCAAATAATTTCCATTAAAAAACTCATCTTTGAGATTGGCAGCGCCTGCAATAAAGATGCCCTTTACGGCAGGGAGGTTGGTTCCTTCGTCAATAAAGTTCTTGGTTGCCTTCTCTCCGATCTGACTCAGATAATGTTTGATGGCAATTTGTCTATTTCTTGCGAAACGCGATTGGCTTTGACCACCCTTGTTGTGCTTCTTTGGTAATTCCTCCGAAAAGGAGTGTAATACCTTTGGTGTGTCGCCTTGTATGGTTGCGTATAGAGTTCCAGTGCCGGTTAGGATGATGAATCCATAAGAATCACCACGGGTGTGTTCTTCTAACTGATCAAGTAATGGCTCTACGTGAAATTTGCTGTCGCAATGGTATAGGTCGTGTTTGATTGGATATATGGGCTCAACAACAACAATCGCCTTCTTCATCTTTTTTCTTCCTTGGTCGTTGTCGTCGTTCACTAGTCCACAGAAGACTGCCAACCCATTTGGAGGGGTAGTCTTGAATAGCTTGAGCCTACTAATGACTGTGGACATGGCGGTTTGGACAGATTGACGGTTAAATGCACGACTTAATGCGGCCAGTGGAGCTCAATTTGTCGTTCATAATGGATACTACCTGTGCCACTTGAGTGTTAGGTTGGATCAATAAAGAAATCACAGAAGTTCCATCTCCATTCAAAGATTTCAGCTGCATCATTTGATTCTTAAACTTCCACACTTCAATATCGTTCTGTTGCTCTCCTGACATTGTTATTTTATACTCGCTCAAATAAACTCAACCAATTTATAGTCAGGTATTTGTTCGGTATGTGAACATCAATTCTGAGATGCACATCCTCATAAAGCTTACAAAGATTTACAATGTTACACTAAAAAACAAAATTCATATTCACTAATCATGTATTATTAAAGAATTATATCCTGCTCATCGTGCTCACCCTTCTATACTTACATTCGTTATTGCAATCTAGGTGAATTTTAATTGTCGGGTGAGAAATTGGTGCCAGGTGAAGATTTTAATTGTCAGGTAACAAACCTCCATTTGTTTATTGTTTGTGCGCGAGTTGTTTCTTCAGATGTCACTTAAGTATCTTGAGTATAGGCAGCATGTACTATTTTAGTTCATTGTGACTTGACGATGTTGAAGCACACGCCCTGCGTCATCATGCTTGACTTCATTAACATTTCATATTGTTGATTTTAGGCTTCGTTTAAATGAACTGCTCTGCCTTGCTGTACTTGGATGACTGTTTCATTTATTTGAACTGTTAATCAACCTGCAGGTCTCGAGACTATACTCATGTTCAATGTTGCACAAAGATGTGGCTGCATTTKATATCAATGCTGCATTATTAACTATAATTAGTACACTTTAATCAGTTGCAAAAGATGCAAACAAATTGATTTTTCAAAGGTATTTTATGTACATTGATATTTACAAGGCAGATATTCCTGCATCCACTATTTCAGCAGTGTTTTCAAGTCCCATTCGTAGACAAGACTCCTCTGTGAGAAATATATCCTTAGGGCATAGATCTGGTGAGCATGACATAACTTCATCACGCATGGTGCACAGTTGAGATTCTGAGACATGACCTCTTATTCTATCATCATATGTTATCCACTCAACAATATCTATGGCTCTGTTGAATCTATTGATGCTTCCTTTTAGTAGTCTATAGTCTCTCAGAACATTTATTAACAACGATAATGACTCCACGACAGTTGTATTCATGACCCCTTGCTCTGTGTCTGTTTGCTTGTAATTTTGCAAGGGAAATTATTCACTTTTTAAGTGTCCAGGAAAAATAAAATCTACAAAATTAGACAGTCAGAATCTGATCAGTGCATCAAATCTTAATATACGGACCGACTGGATGTAAATTGCAAAAAAGTCCGAATCGAATCTTTTAAATGCCGGTGAATATCCAGCCAACTCCGAGCAATATTCTTTCACAACAGCTCTAAACACTCCCGCTCAAGCGAGTTAACCAAAGAAACCTGCACTGGTAACAGTTAAAATATTGTGACACAGCTCGCATGCCCAACTTGGCAACAAACCAGAAGAAAAGTACATTCACAAAAAAGTTAATCATACCAATTGTTTTTATTTTATGCTAATAATAATTGTGCTGGGTCTTCCACCAAACTCTTAATTCTCTTCAAGAAAAGTACACCCTCTCTTCCGTCGATAATACGATGGTCATATGTCAAAGCGACATACATCATTGGCCTAATCACAATTTGATCATTAATGACTACTGGTCTCTTGAATGTTCCGTGCATACCCAAAATAGCGCTTTGAGGTGGGTTGATGATTGGTGTTCCGAATAAACTTCCAAATACACCACCGTTGCTGATTGTGAACGTACCTCCCTTCATGTCTTCCATAGTGATTCCACCCTTTCTTGCCTTCTCTCCCAACTCTCCAATGTTCTTTTCGATATCGGCGTAGCTCTTTTGGTCGCAGTCGCGAAGTACTGGTACTACGAGACCACTTGGTGTTGCGACAGCAACTGAGATGTCGACGTAGTCACGATGTACAATGTCTTCTCCATCGATAACAGCGTTGACGCTTGGGAACTCTTTAAGAGCTTGTGCGCTTGCTGCAACGAATGCGCTCATGAAACCTAACTTGACACCATGTTTTTCTTGGAATGCATCCTTGTACTTTTCACGCAAGTTGGTGATGCCACTCATGTCAATCTCATTAAAAGTGGTTAGCATTGCATACGTGTTTTGGGCTTCCTTCAAACGGGAACCAATCTTTAGACGCATGCGACTCATGGGAGATCTGGTCTCTCCACGGCTGCTTCCACTAGTTGCAGGTGTTGATTTGGATGATGTGGGTGCAGGTGTTGATTTGGGTGCCTCCTTTTTGGGTTCCTCTTTTTTAGGTTCTTCCTTCTTAACCTCCTTTTTAGGCTCTTCTTTCTTGGGCTCCTCCTTCTTAATGTCCTTTGGAGCTGCCTCGGTTGCTGCTGGGGCATCACCTGGTGTGAACTTGAAAAGTTCGGCTCCAACACTAACTGCGTCCTTTATCTTTGCTAGTTGTGCAGTTAATGTTCCTGAAGCTGGGGCTCTGACATCGGCAGTAGCCTTATCGGTCTCCAATTGAACGACTACATCATCTTCCTTAAAACTTTGTCCAACTTCGAACAAGTACGATTGTACGTAACCTTCGCTGATGGAATCTCCCAAATCAGGAACTTTAACGGTAACCTCCTTTGCGTCGGCATAGCACCTCACTTGGTTGGATTGTGTGTGAGGAGTCGAGTTTCTTTTAAAAGTATTGTTCAAAGAAGTAAAATTTCTCTGCGGGCAGGCAACAACGTTGATGCTGGTCCTCTTGGCCAATGATTTCACCGTGTTACGAGCACATGTGCGCACTTTGGATGGGGTGGGACGGAACATTGCTAAAGAAAATTCTTGAGGTTACAAAAATTTTGAATTGATTGAAAAAATCAAAAAAATTTACAATTTAATTTTCCTACATTTTTAATGGCTGTATTGTCTGGTCATGTACGCATTAATGACCTGAAGACCATAACACAACTCCATTTGCTTTCTCGCCTCCACGCACAACATGTTCAAGTGTATCTTCTCCTTGTTCCTCAAACTAAATCCCATATCGATCCATTGCTCTCGCCTGGTTCGTTCGGGATAACAAGTAACCGTTTTGATATATTTTTTCAAATTAATGTTTAGTAACAAATTAGTACTTTCGTAATTAAAATCATCATGCATCATTCCGTACAATCTATGAACATAAAACCATATTGCGCTTCTAAAGGCGCTAGTATCAATATTTGTGACTTTATTAAATTTCTTTTCGGTTAAATTATAAATCAAATCAAACTCCATGTCCAGCAGATCGGCACTTCCATTGTAAAAACGATTCAACATTGTGAATGCGTGGTCCTTCCAGTTATATTCCTGTGCGCTCAATAAATTGTAGTCCTTGCTCCTCACATCAAAATCAGTATAACTCAAATGTGCGTCGGCTACATATCTCTCCAGACCTGGTTGTTGTTGTTGCCTCCTTACGTTTTGTTGTGATTGTTTTTGTTGTTGAGATTTTAATTGTTGAAACAATCCTTCTGGTCTTGTTTGTTGTGTGGAGTCGGAGGAAGTGTTGACCTGTTGTGAGAGGTTGTTCCAATAAGTCATGCTGGCGTAGGGAGGCGGTACGAAACAATCGTAATTGTTTAGATTGGCGAAAACACCGGATGGTGGAATAAAAGTTTGCGCGGATGGACATGTGTCGTGTGATTTGATTCTCTTGTGTGAAAATTGTGACGACAAGCTGGATTCTCTGGTTTGTTCAATGATTGGATCCAAACACGTGTTTTCTTCTTCGTAGTCTCCAGAGATCTTGTGTAGGGTCTCCACTACTTTCAAACTCTCTCCTTCTAATGCGACACTTTGTGTACGTTTTTTTTAGTTTGTCAATGTCTTGCATGAGCAGATCAATGTTTGTTGGTTCGTTGTCGGGTAGGATTCCATTTCCATAAACGAAACCTGACATGGAATGAAAGTGGCACATGATGACCACTGCATGGACTAGTTCTGCAATGCTCCATGCGTCTGCTCCTTTGCAAAGTACTTCCACGTGTTGTTCGGTTAGTGTCCAAGGTTGGTGTGCTAGTACTTGATTGTACTTTAATAGGTTTTGTATCTTGTGGGGAGCGTATTTGATTCCTTTGAGCCAGGTCGGATCTCCTCCGTTTGATAAAAATTCTGCTTCTTGACGCCTCACAATGTAGTGACAATTGTGTCTGCTGGCGGCCTATAAAATAATTAATTGTTGACCCGTGATGATGACTTACCATGATGCCAATGTAGTTGCGCCACGTAATAGGCAATGGTCCAATGTTACGCATAATAAAGTGGTAAGAGTTGAAAAAGACTTCTGCAAATTGAGGATAAGCCATCAGTACTCTGCTGTGATTCGCAACACTAAAGAAATGAGAATACGTATCAGCGTTCGTGACTTACATTCCATTTTCCAAAAAGAATTCACAGAACAGCGTCTTTGCACCAGGCTGCTTGTTGTTTATTGTTTCCAGGCTGGTTGGTTTGAAGAACCATGAAGGAGAGTTTAGGTAACCTAGTGTTGGTTTCTGTATGGATATGCCATTCTTTATCAATAGTGCAGCAACTTCTTGGAACCGTGTGGAAATGTCTTCAAAGGGACAGTCGTAAGCAAAACGAGCAATGATGCTACGGTATCTATTAAAGAAACGATTTGGCTGAAGTAGGTCCTCTTGTGATTCCTGCTTTGCATTCTTAATGTACTCTGTCAAGTGTGTTTTGATGACATCTATGACGTTCGTGACTCCTTGTTTCCGCTTTTCAACTGTAAAGTAATGTTAGTCGAATTGAAAATGTAAAATGTACCATTAGGATGTAAACATTGTCTGAATAAATGTGACTCTGATAGTGTCACGCCTTCATCTATTTCTTGTGAATACAATTGGGGTGTGGTGACGTTGCTCAACTCTGAATCACTGTCCTCGCTTGATAAATCGTCCTCGTGCTGTTGCCTGGGTGTGTTGCGGGTAGCGCTCGAGTTGCTTTTTCTTTGTTTGTTTTTATATTTGTTCAGTTGAGATTCTTCGTCTTGGTCGTTGTAGACGTTATATTCTGCGTCGTCACGGCCAGTGAAAATATTATCCTTCATCCAATTAGGGCTTGTCCCTAGCATGCTGGACATTGGTGCTGTGCTGGGTAATGTTGTGTCGGTGGGATCTTCGAAACGTGCCCATTTGGGACTATGAGGGCTGGGCGACCCATCATCACGGTTTTGTTGTGATTTATGGTCCTCATATTGATTGATCAGGCTATTCTTTAACCAGTCGGGGGTGACGGACAATGCATCATCAGAACTAATATTTAGATTTTTGTTAATGGCCTGGCCGTCCGTATTGATGTTGCCAGGCTTCATCAATGTTAAAATTAAAAATCTTGACCGGTGGTTTGTGCAGGCTGTATTGTAATGTGAATCTATATTAGACTATATTCAATTACTGAGACGCATTTCTCCATCCGCAAGCAAATAAGAAAAAAAACGGAGATATACTGGCAAAAGGTTGATGGGTGATAGTAAAATGGTCATACAGCTACCAACACTTTTAGAGGAGGGATTCGTTCACGATGTCTTGAGTGGAGTGGAATAATGTGATGAGAGCCATTCAAGTTGAAAGGACACATGTTAAAAACTAGAAAGAACCTTTATGAAAATATTTTGTAACAAGGTCAATTCATGTTGTACCCCGCAGTCTGCATATCTTTGGTGTCTGCTTTATGGTATTCGATATCAAAGGCTGTGGTAAAGAACAAAAAGTTAGGACAACTATATGTCGATACATCAGTCCCTATTAGACACATTAATACATGTTTGCTTATGATACAAATACCTGTTCAAATTCTGTATTTATCGGTTCTTTGGACACGCTTTAGTCATCATAATTGGAATATCTATTATAACAATTTCATATTATTGGACACCGTCATCCTCTCCACAGTTATTGTGCAGGGAATTACTGCTGTCTATTTGGACCAAGGCCTTCTATACAATGTATGTGTGAAAATTTCGGTTTAAACTCACCATTGCATAGCTTGTGACAGTAATAGCAATAGTTTTATGTATTAGCTTGAATACTTTTGGAAAAGTCCACTTGTTTCTTATTGCGTCACTACTAACACTGACCATTGCAGTAAGTCGAAGTCAAACTTATAATTTAATCAATCGCACAGAAATTCGCAAGAAGCACTTCAAACCCAGTTCCAGTAACCGTGACAGTTGGAGATGTATCTGATCCGATCATAATACAAAGTCAGCAAGCAGATTACATTCCTCCACCTTCAATAATACCTCTTCACGAAGACCAAACAACCCGTCTATCTAGACCAAAATATGAAGGTGTACAATTAAAAAGACCCATCTAAATTGTGAATTATACATTTATTACAACATTATATACTTGTCCATATCCATGTCCAAATCAAAAACTTTATCATTACGTTTTGTGTCCTTGTTTTGCTGTAGTGCAAGCGACATTTGATACATTTGCTCTACCGTTAGGGCAGGTGTCTTAGCAGGTACCGGTATAAAGGACGGCGTGATTGGCGTCGTTGGCGTCCTAAGTATATCGTCAAGAGAGCATAGCATCTCTTCCTCTGTTCTAAATGGGTCCGACAGGTTGTTTGCCACATCACAAACATCAAAGCTGTCAAGAGGTTCATTTGTTTTGAATCTCTTGCAATCTTCGTGGTCATTGAAAGGCAATGCCCTCTTATTCCCGTTTACTAGACCTACGTACGGATTACCTACTATGCATGTTTCCTCCTGATCATTCTTAATGTTCACTATAATAATCGGACTTTCAGCATCGTACTTTTCAGGGAGATCTGAGAGTTGGCTCAGCACTTGGTCCGTACTAAGGTTCTTCGTTGTATTTATGACCACAGAAGAGGACCTTTTTCTTTTTCTCGTCTGTTTTTTTGATGGTGGTGTGAAGGAGTTGTTATGGGCTGAGTTCATAACGTCGAGAAGCATTAGCATGGTGTCGGTGTAGGAGTGTGTGGTCATATTTTTAGTGTTTGTGTCTGCATTAAAAATAATGTCAGATCCTAAAATTAATGGGAACTTTCGGATTTAGGTAAAATTCCAAACAGATTCATTGAAAATACCCTTAACGCGCCTATAGGAGTTTATCGTTTTTAACGTAATGGATCTTTAATATAACGACTGCACCTACAAATGACATTAAAGATCTTTTTTTTATTCTGTAACAATCCGAGTGGACTAGCACAAGTTTAGAAATTCTTAGTTTCGATGAAACTCCGTGACTGTGGCAGGGGATTTTAGATAGTGTTTCACCACGCTACGGGGATTTTTGTTGGTGCACGGTTCATCTCCGTATGAAAGTATTCAAATACATTTCGCCACCATCATTTGCCACTTAATCAATGAAATACAAACTATCGTCAAATAACGGTTAGAGATGTACTTTAAAATTTATTGTGTTATTGAAGAAAGTATGACGATCGCTTTACAAAAAACTTGTTTTCGACCAACATACTAAAGGGCACTACGCCTTTGAATGAAATAAAATCCTACATTAAACATTCTTTAATGTTAATGAAGAACTAGCGTGTCTTTTTTCGTCAAAGTAGTAATTTATTTGAAGATTTAATTTCGTTAATGCCATTATCTAAATTCGATGCCTCTGCTTCGTCGTGGTCATACCGAGTCGCTAAATATAACTCTGCCACTTTGTTCTCTTCAATATTTTTACCAGGATGGTAACTGTCTGCACACTGCAGAGTACGCGCAGTGTTGATTAATTTGAGCGATAATATCCCTATCCGAATAGCACTCGGTTGTTCGTCAGGTTCTATTGAATCGTCTAGGTTATCCTCCTTGTAATCTTAATTGAACTACCAGAACTTGAACTCAATAATTGTATTAACAACACATTTCACATGCCAAGCAGGTCACATTCGAAAAGTGGAAAGGGCAAAGCCAAACTAAGGCGTGGAAGAGCCTACAGAGCCCAGAGATCATCTGCTAGGAGAGGTGGTGGTACATTCACCTCTGAAGATTCGCTAATGAGCAAAGAATTGTCCGTTGCAGAGGAGAAGAAGTCGAAACAAAGTAACAAACCGGTGAAAGGAGATGACGTATTCGTTAGCAAAGCGTTGAGAATGATGATGGTCGCACAAAAACCAAAACCAACTGTCGATGGTGTAGAAAAAAAACCTTTGGGAAGCAAAAAACGCATTGCAATGGAACAAAAAGAGAAAAAGGACAAGGAAAAACAAGAGAAGGATGAAAGACTTACAAAAGTTCTTGAAATGAAGCACACACCACAGGTGGCCGCAGCCATAAAAGAGACGCACGACCAAGTTTCACATTTAACCAAAAAAAAACAAAAGGTAAAGCTTTACTTCAAAATGAAACGGGAGAAGGCAAGTATGAAGAAGCTCAAGACACAATTAATCCAAGCGACTGCTTTGGAGAGGAGCAAGCACAAACGGAAACCAGTCGTTGAGGAAAATTCAAACAAGAGAGATGACGACGACGATGATGATGATGTTCTTGAGGAAGAAGATTTACTTGACATTGACAGCGACGATGAAGCACAAGAAGATGCTTATGGTGAGGTTGAATTTGGAGAACAAGCACAAGAACCACCAAAAGAACTGTCGAAATTATCCTCAAAGTTGGAAAAACGCATACAACAACAAAAGGAAAGTAGAGGTAAAATGTCGACGAAGGAGCTTCTACAGGAAAGGCAGAATGAAATTCTAAGGAAGAGAGTCATTGAAAATTACAACAAGAACAGACAGGCGCGGATAGAGAAGAGTGAAAAACAAAGAAACCAAAATAAAGTAATGTATTAATTCAAAATGTTTTAGTGATGATCGTTCCCGTGTACTTTAATGAAACCTTTTTGGCAGTAGCCGCATCTCCTATTAAAAGTTTTAAAAAAATAGACGCAAAGTAAACATACTCTACAAAGTTGTAGTTAACTTTAATGTGTTCGGAGGGGTGACCGTGACCGGCTCTTGAGGACCCATCGCAAACGGCTACATCGTGTGTGACTTCAATTGGAGGAAGTGTTGTTCCGTCCATCACAAATGCACTGCTAATTTGTCTGTATTGGACACCGGTTGGAAGACCTGGGTCAATGTCGGCGAAAATGTCAACATCATCCTCTTCATTTTGTTGATTTGGTAGATTCTCTTTTCGGGGAATTGGTACTGGTTCGCTGTTTGAGTAACACCTTCTGATAGCGGCGACATGTACTGTACGTAAAAACCTTCTGCTCAACATTTTGTCAAGTTGATTATTTTATTGTTTGAATTACAACGTATCACCAATTAAGCCTCTTTCCTCTCTTCCCTTGTTTCCTTTACGACCATAATAAAAGTATTGGAACAACAACACACAATCAACAACAAGTTGGAAAACGCCGCATGCAATAAATTGAATTGGTTGATTTTTGAAGATAAAATAGAATGTTTTGAATCCATCTCCTAAGAACCATGTTCCAAGAAGGATAGGTGATAAACCTTCTACACTTTGACTCTTAAAATTTTTGATAGCCTGTGGGAGTCCAAGTACAGCCTCAATTGTAGTACTCATGGTTCCAAGCAATTCGACATATGCACCACTTATGGGAATCATGAACAAAGACAAAGTGCCAACGCTCAAGCAAAACACAGCTGTGAAGGCTACGTATGAAAAAAAATCGCTCCAGTTCCAGAATTGAGATACGTCCAAGTCAGTGATTGTTGATGCCTTC
The DNA here is from genome assembly GCA_026419775.2 of Acrasis kona. NCBI lineage: Eukaryota > Heterolobosea > Eutetramitea > Acrasida > Acrasidae > Acrasis > Acrasis kona. Next base: position 82,244 of record JAOPGA020000657.1, read on the forward strand.
TTCGCATTTTTGCCATACCTAACACATATTTCTAGCATTACAAGTTGAACTGCAATCATCAAAACACTTTGCAAAAGTAGTGGTGTTTCAAATCTTTTTCCCATCCAAAAGTATATCCTCAAAATGTTGGCCAACAAAAGCACTAGCGACACCATTTTAGAAAAGCCAGAAGAATCACGAGCTTTTGCAATCTTTCTGTATTGATCCACATAACCGATGTTTGGTGCAAACACCATGAGCACATCGATAGCTCCGTCTAATATTGTGGTCACAATGCTCATGAACTTTTAAGTTTACTGTTACAAATGTTCAACATTCAACTCAGAGTTTCAACACAAACCACAAGATTATTTCAATCATATACATATGCAGTATTTCGTAAAAACCGATATGACAAATCAAAACCAAAGAAAATCGAACCAACAAAAATCGATCCAAAAGTAAAAATGTTGAGGGAAAATGGATTTGTTAGCAATGACGCCGACCAAGCCAAAGACATAATCGAAAACAACAGTTTCAGGGCATTACTTTCAGATTCAGAACAATCCACGTTACAAAATCTAAAGCGCAATCCACTCAACAAACCACAACACCTATTGGAGGAGCAGCCAGTAGAATCAGAAAGTGAAGAGCAAGATGTACAAAAGTCACATGAGGTCAGGCCAGAAAACAAAAGGTTACTAAAGGTTGCATTCTTTGGGAATCCAAACGCCGGAAAATCAACATTAATAAATCGTCTTTTAAAACAAAAGGCATCAGCTGTGTCCATGAAACCTCAAACAACACGTGAAAGATTGTTGGGTTTGCTTATTGACGAAGACGTGCAGCTAGCACTGTACGACACTCCTGGTGTTCTGGACAAGAGAGCACTGCGCGACATTTACCGAAAACACAAGGACAATCAACAGTTAAGCCAATTACTAAACGAAGCAATGGAGCCTGCCGTTGAAGCGGACATGATTTTAATCATTGTAGATGCAAAAAGACCAACTTATGAGCTGGACCATTTATTAGAGAAATTATCCAACGGAATGCAAGGTGCCACAAAGAAGCCAGAGTTGGTTTGTGTGTTAAATAAGATTGACATGTTACAGGACAAGGACGCCGTGGATCAAGTTCGCACCGAAATCATAACAAACACTCAAGATAAAATCTTTACCGACGTCATTGCGGTTAGCGCCAAGATTGGAACGAACATTGAAACTTTGTTGTCCTACATGAAGATGAAGTCCATCAAGAGCGAATGGATGATGGATCCTCCTGGAAAGAAAACTAGTATGGTTCCACATGTTTCTGCGCGTGATAGAGTCAAAGAAGTCGTCAGGGAAAAGATTTATCGAAGATTGAACAGAGAAATTCCTTATCAAACTAGTGTAGAGGTTAATAAATTTGATTTGTATCGTAGGGGTGAGGAATGGATATTGAATATATCTGTCAATGTTCACGTCCAAAGGTTTAGTCATAAGCTCATCTTGTTGGGTGCCATCAAGGACATTCACACTCACTCCATATCAAACCTAAAAAGTATGTATGCTGGTGTTCAACCTTATTTGTCGTTGGAGGTGATATGCGAAGAGGAAAAGACAAACACAATACCTCACCACGAAAGCAGGAGACAAGAACTAGAAAGGAGGAAAAAACAAAATAAGAAATAAAAAGTTATGTTTGTTCAACTTTTTTATTTGATTTAAAGTCTTCTACTTGTCTCTTCCTCTTACCTAGTGTCAGTTCGTCGTCAAGCACAATCTTGATTTCCTCTCCTTGTGACATTTTTCGAAAAAAGTTATCAATCTCGCTGTAATGCTTATCTTCTCCGGCTATTCTTTTATGGAGGTCGGTCGACCGATGAAGTTCAATGTCACAATCATAAAACCTTTCGCAGACTTGGCAATAAGGAAACTTTTTAGTTCCAGTGTTGGCATTCTGTGTGTTCTGTCGTGAAGAAGATTGGTCGAGCGACGACAGGTATTCACTCTTTTTCCTCATCTCTTCTGCACACTTTTCTCGTTCATAAAATGTTTGAAAAGGAGATTCATTATATTTCGTATCGTAGTTGATGAAAGGTACGTTGTACTTTACAACTCGGTTATTAGGTTTCGACTTTGATTCCATAATGATGGGATGAAAGTACTTTATGCTTGATTGACCCGTCTTGAGGTCTTCTATTGTCATGTATGCGTTAGGTACCAACACATCTCTTCTTTTTTTATTAAGCGAGTTGAACATTTGTTTAACTGCAAGTCGAGACGGGGTTTCTTCTATTATTATTGGATGCTGCTCATCGAGACCCTGATCTTTAAAATTGATAAATGCCTGAGAGTCGCCGCTTAGTGGCTCCGGTGAATGGCTATCCCTTTTTCTTAATTTGATTTTCAATTCGGCTAGTAAATTTTTAATGTTCCATATACGAAGTGATGGTCGCTGATTATTGACTTTTGAGTTTGATTTTGCCTCTGTGGTAACTAAGTCAGTGGTCTCATCATTTAATGTGTGGCATATTTTCTAAGTGATGCTTACATTAACAACATATATGTATACTTACTGCTTTAAATTTTTGTACTATTCTCTTTTCTAAGGCCTCTCTTTGCTCTACAGACAGTTGAACTGATATGTAGAAGAACCTTGTCATGATTATTTTAGAATTGTAAACATAAACCTTCAAGTTGTTAAATTTGAAGTTCAACAAATGTGTGCATCGAAATTTAGTGGGTTACTTGAGAAGTTTCATTATTGATAAAAGAGTTCATTATCGTCTCTTTATTATTTAGAACGCTTGAAACGACGCGCAAGAAGACAACAAAGAGGGCATCAAAAAGTGAAGGGTAGTTTGAGCAAAAAAAGGAAGATTGAATATCAGACTTTATATGATTTACTGTTGATGTGATCCCTCATTCAGTAATACCACCAACAAGCATTTGAATAAGTTAATAATTTACATTTAATTTCTCACAAATACACTATTTCCAAACGCTACTTTATCGAACATCATTCTAACCTTATTTATCTGAACACCTTGATCATTAACAAGTTCTACGACAAAACTCTGATTCTTCTTCAAATTTGAAGTGTCATCTCTAGGTGATTTACAAGATAGCATTAGAAAACCACTTCCATCGCCTAGTAGTTTGCCTTGGTTCTCTATTTTTATTACATTCGATGTTTTTGAGTCCTTTATAGTAATATTTCTAATCTTCATTTCTCCGTCAAATTTTTCTAAGGTTATATCTTGTACAGGTAGTATGGAATCTACTTTTTTGCATGAGTTCGTATGTCCTGCTGTTGTGGAACCTGGACTAACTTTGCACTCTCCTGCATGAATACCAGGGCTAATGGACGGGGATTTTACTTTAACAGCACCTGCAGTAAGAATCTGTAATAGCATGATGATTGTTGTGGTATTATGATAAAAAAGTTCTTGAGATTGTTGGTTTTGTTGTCCATGGAGCTTCTAATAATACCTTGACTTATACCATAATTGGAAGTGCTCTTTATTTTTAAATTTGAACAGGTAACGGTTTTGGTATGATGTGTCATTTTTAGTTTCGATGGTGAATCATCTGAAAGTCAGGATTAAAAGTGATTTCAAACTTGTGTTGGGTATTTTATTGTGAATCTCGATATGCTTCATTAATGACGCTGCGAAAGTGACTGGTCTAATTTTAATATTTTATTAAGTTCAAATTATAGATTGTATTATAAGTATTTCAGAAGTAAAGCTCTGCGCCATCTTACACAATGATAAACTTCAAGGACACCTGTGATGTAAATACTTCCGAATCAGATATTGAAGTTGATTGGAGGGATATTTTGATGGACATTGATATGTGTCAAAAAAAAGCCTCTGAAAAAGATACCAACATGGAAGCAAGACAAAGAACAACTCTTAACTCACAGACGTCCATGAACGTAAATACACTAGGCTTCCTGAACATGTCGTTACGTACTGTTAACGAAACGAACGTAGTCCATCCCTCAACAATTCCAGTGAACATTTTATCACATATTTTGAACTTGGTCACAATCGATCACCCTGGGCCGCGATTGCAAACATATACCAATGTTGAAATAACTGGATACAATTCCCCGATGCTTCTTAATAATGCCAACCAAGGTATAATGCACAGCATTGTAACGGCCGGTTTTGAAGCTGTACCTGGCCATGAATATGCGATATGGTTCGAGGTGAGCGGCCCAGTTACCATAATCCACCGTGTGGATGTTCAAGCGGTGGGAAATGCGCCACTACCTAATATTCCAAACCTAGTGCCATATGCAGCTCCGGTCGTCGCAGCCCCAATCGTCGCATTTCCAATTATAGTGACATATCAGTATTCTGGTCAGTTTGACCATATACTTCGTATTTATAATATAAAGCAGCCCGTGATACTCCCCCTCTCGTTCAATGTGTATAATATTGAATTTCGCAAATTGTGTCGGGTGTGCTACGATTTGGTGCTTGGAACAGGGATAATAGCTTGGACAAGAGACAACACGATTCCAGCTCAGGCAGGTGGAATTAGATATAGAGGCTTGGCCAGGTTTAGAAGTAACTTGATTGAATTCTCTATTGAGGAAAATCTGCCAGCATCACGTTTTTCTGTTATGATAGGTATGAATCATCGAGGATATACATCTGCTTATTTAAATCGGGCTCACAGAGCAATGATAGACTTCTATGAATTGAGAGCTTAACAAAGCGCCGGTCGTCGCAGTTCTAATCCTCACGCCTTTGAGATTAATAAAAGGAATATTGAATTAAAAGATGATATTAATAAGTATATTCTTCTTCTTAATACCTTCACAGTCAAAAACCGATCTATCCTGTATTCATCATCCTTATTGTCACTCATTTTCTCTATGATGTTTTCTTAAAGGGATAACCTTATAGAAGTATTGACAGAATGATGGAGAAGAGAAAAACAATGAGTGCTGGCTAGTCTACAGCTATAGATCATCTTGCTCTATTCTCTACATCCTTTAAGAACTGGCGTAGTACAAGATTTGAAGTAATTGCACACACCTCATTCAGAGGATTAAAGCTTTTTAGAGGTTACTAAAGCAGGAAAATAGTCTCCGGTGATCGAAATTTATTATTCGGTTAAACCTCACGTAATCGTCCAAACTCTATAGAGTTCAGATCCGGGTCTACTAGAGTAAAAAGACGTATTAGATTAGATTTTTGGCATTCATCTTTTTAGACTATTATGGTCCACAGGATTGCGCAATCAACGAACTAGCTTTGCTTCAATTTCTACCTTTCAACCATAGGACACCATTAATATCATATTTACTCGTAATCGATTTTCGAGTTGTTAGCAGATGGTTCAGATCATCCATTACCAGTCCATGTTTCGTAGATGGTGTTATGTTCTCTGAGTTCGTGTCTCCGATGCCTGATGAGTTGGATTTGGTGAAACAACCATCAGATTAACCCAATCAAATAAGACCTGTTATTATCCCTCTTCTTTACAACGACCGAAGAAAATTATCCGTGTTTTCTAACCAGCACACTCAATTATACCAGAAGAACAAGTGGCATGAGCGCGCAGAAGAAGCTAATATTCGTAAACATGGACTTTACCACAAAGCAACAACGCATGAAGTCAAGGAAGCTTCAAGTATCCACCAAGCAGCTTGCAGAATGCATGCATCTGCCGCAGACCGTTGCCTGCAAAGAACTCAACATTTCCTTGTCCACATTGAAGAGGAGGTTCTACGAGCTTGGCATTGGGAAATGGAACGCAAACAACAAATGTACAAAACAAAAAAAGACATTACAGAGCAAGGCTGACATATCATATATCCTGAACAAAAAAGACGGAGTGGACTCTACATGTGTGAATTGTGGAGTAGACTGGTTGGACAAGGCTCTTAAGCATGAGACGAAATGCATTAGTAAAAATTAATTATTCTCTCTTCTTCTATAATTGGATAGTTGTAGCTCGTGAATATTTATTTATATAAATACAATACTGGAAACTTCCAGTCGGACTTTTCTCCAAGCACAAATCAAGAAACACACACAAATTTAGCAAAAAGATTCTTCGCTGAATCTTAATCTTATGATATCAAAGGACTTCTCTGAACATCAAGGAATGATTTCAATAACAATATATCTTTTAGACTGCTATCTGGGTATTGGTGCCCAAGATTTATTTTAGCTTCAATCTACTCTTTATATGTTGCTGTGATAGTGTGTGAAGTTTCAATCAATTTTATATTACCAATACGTCACTTTACAGAGCTTTACAAACAAAAGATCCTTGTTGTATCTTATATCCCTTTGAGTGGATCTTTTGTTTGTAAAGCTCTGTAAACAGTTAGAATGTAAATTAAAATGCAGGCACAGGATTCTTCCGTCTTACTGTGGAACCTGCCGACGCATGCTGAATCCTCCAATGGACTATTGAATCCTCCGATGACATGATGAATCCTTCCATACTCTTTATACTAGTAGTTAAACTATAGAGTTTAATGTCTACATACAATGACGTCAGTGGGAAGTATGGCGCTATCATAACTGACCCCATTATGTGAATTCCCAAACTTATATGTTGGTCACCATTTGATCAAGAGAATCAAGAGTAACATTTACATGCTTTATGTGAGTATTTTTATATTGACATGCAACACGATACATGGGCATTGCGATAACGACATTTCTTACTTCGCCATTTTTTATTTAGTGTTGGCAGTTCTTGATGAGTGATTCATTTTGAAGGAGAGGTCTATTTGTCGGATTTCTAGTTTGGTTGATTTTTTGATTACTCCCATCACTGCCGGACAGTTCGTTTCCAAGTATTTTGCATTAACCAAAGTGAATGTCAGTCATTTTAACTGCAAAGTGGTGTTGTCGAGCGTTTGTTCGCTTTACTATTTTTTTCTTATATCTTGATAAAACAATAAACAATGCATTTGTTATGTACTCTATATTGTTTTGACTAATATTGTGGCCACCAACGATAGGCAAAGACTTATACATAATGGCGTACATATACCTTTAGAAGGAAGCGGATTAAACACAGGGATCAAGACTAATAATAAACAAGCCGACATACAAACAGTGCGATTTTTTTTATAGAAGCGGCCGTGGGTCAAATCATAATGCCATAAAAGTATATATATTACAATAGATATTAAAAATAGCACGACAAATTTCTCAACATGGCAAGTGCAGAGGTCTTGTCCTAAATAAAACACTTATAAATTTACCATTTCCACAGGTCAAATCAACACAACAAAAATGCACCAAATAATCGCACTCACTATCCTATGCCTAATCGTCGCTACAAGCGCAGAATACACCGACTTACAATTAAGAAGAGATATGATGTATAATCAACAAGGCAGTCCTAAAGAATACTCTCACAGCTACATGATAACCGACACCAACAGCATATTCCTCACATCTTACGATCTATCGAGCATATCATCAAACATTAAGATCGTGTCAGCCTCTCTATACATTGCAAGCCAAGACATCGACGAAAAGGAGCATGAAGCACCAACGTCAAACGAACACTCATTATTACAGACACTAACGACAAACATCGACTCAACCGTGACCATTTCTGTTTCGAAGTACTTTGATGAAAAGATATCCTCTGCAAAGGTTCAGTCTGGTCTTGTGCCAATAACACAACAAACCATCCGCAAAGGAGAAACAATTGCGGTGGACATCACACAAGCAGTCACTAGTGCAATTGAAGCAAAGTTACAGGAACTCAGCCTTGGTTTTAAGATTGTCGACTCACGGCCAGTGTCTTTTGCATCCAGAGAAGACGACCCAAGATCATCATACATAATAGTTCAGTATGAAAAAGAAAAACCTAAGCCATCACTACACATCAGAGTAGTCACAAGCGACCTCAAAAACTAATTTGTATACATAAAACTTTTATATTCTTTTTACATCTGCTGTTTATCTCTTCTTGTTGCATTGCTTGGATGTTAACATGAATATTAGTCTTTACTTGTACTTTTTAAATTTATAGCATCCATCAAGTTTAAAGCTACTTGATCGTAGGGATTTTTGTTAAAATGCTCTTGTAAAAGTTCCTGTGCTTCTTTGTAGTTCTTAGTTAAATAGCACTGGTATGCTTTATTATACCCGTCCCAATCTCTTCTTTTTTGTGCATCTCTCAGCTCGTACATCCACTCATCCGTCTTGACTTCTATTTCCTCACCAACCTCTGAGATACCAATTTTTGACCCGTCAGGCAGTATTACGGTTGTAATTGGCCTGGTTTGGTACTTTGAGTTAATGTACTCGGTTACGTCTTGATCAACTACTAGATCTGCATTTAATTTATCCAGGTGACATGTGGCTTTTGACGCATCAATAGGTTTGCCCATTACAACAAATTGCCTCATTGACCTGCCACCAATATTCCCAATCTGAGCTAAACCAGTGGTAACACATAATTTAATTTTGAAGAAGTGAATCCCACTGCTAACACTATTTATTAAATTTCTAACCATATATGCAGCGGTGAAAGCCCTCATAACATGGTTTTTTTCAGATTTCCAAACAGACTCAATAGTGTCTCTGTCAAATCTACATACTTGACCAGATGTCCTCCTAGTATTGATCTGTATGATGTCTATCAACTTACCAAATTGATCCATGACCTCTGTTAGATTTTTGTCAGTGTCTTGAACCAACTCTTGCAAATTTGTGACTCGAACAGTTAGTATTGACACTTGTTTGTGCTCCATACCAACAGCAAATTTCTTGTCTACTCCATCGATTATCGAACTGTCTTTCGTAGACGTGGAGTTTCTCTTGTCCGATGAACCAAATTCGTCGTTAGCGATTGGGACATCTTCTCTTTCATAAGAATCTTGCTCTATTAAATGATCTGGAACAAACGATTTAAACAAGCGAAGCTTTTCAACCATGCTACCAAAAGCCGACTCCAAGTTATTCATCTCTGTGAAATAATGTTTAACGGATTTGAAGTTCAAATCCATGTCTTCAACTCTCCTTAGTTTGTTTATTAATTTGTATATTGGTTGTAAGGACAGTGCAGTAAATCCGGCAGTTGCAGTAATGGTCAACAACATGATACCTATGGTAACACAAATTTGAATCACCACAGAGATACGAAAATCTTTCCTAAAGAAGGATATGGACTCCTGGCGCAAAATAACAAGGTCTAGGCCATAACCATTTTCATATCGATACACTCCAAGATAATAATCGGCAGAAGAAAAAAACACTGGGCTATTTTTAGGAATATTTTTTAAATCAAATCGGTATTTGGACATGACAGTATTAATTGATTGTTTAAAACTAGGATTATTATAGTTATAAATATCCCGCCTGATATTCATCCCATCTATTTTAAATGATTTCAAATCATCATTAAAAATGGAGCTAGCGACTACATAGTTTGAGCTAGTTTCTAAAATATATACACTCTGTCTAGCCTGGTCACTAAGAAGTTGTAGATACTTACTCAAGCCGTTCACTTCATCTGACACTGCACAAAAACCTTGGAATTCTCCAGTAAGAGATGTTATTTTATACGTTGTGGTGATCCACACCACATCAGGGACAGTGTAATCTACGTATGTTCTTTTAAGCTAAATAACAAGAGAATGAAACGACATACTTGGTGTAGGTTATGGTTCCTGTTGTATTGTAAGTGGTCTGCCAGTATATACTTTTTTTTACATCATAAACAGGAGTAGTGATTCTATTTGCCCAATCCAAAGAGCTTATATTTGAGCTATCTAACAGCTGTACGTAATTCAACGATCCGTTCAACACTTCTTTCCACACCTCAAAAAATGTGATTGTGGTTGAGTTGGCATCTCCCAACCAACCTACATTATCTCCCCTAGCGCTGCTCCAGAAGAAGAGTTTGTTCCTAGTCGAATTTTCGATGGTTGATAGGTCAGACGTCATGTATAATTTATAGGTATAATATTTCATTGCTTCATAGTCCGTATAATTGATTTTACTACCCATTAACCCTGCTGCTCCAATTGTTAATAGCCGCAGATTTGATTCGAACCTAGCTTTGACGTAATCTGTCACAGAATCTAGAGAGTATCTCCTTATAAAATTGGACTGTTGGTCGGTGGACAATGCGAATGACACACCCGAAACCACTAGAAAATTAAAAAATAAAAAAATAAATTTGTACCCGACACTATTGATACTGAAGACACCACTATTAAAGATATTATTATAGTATTTGTGAACCTCAAACTGCGCAGCCAAGACAGCAGTTTTTCAATACTTTTTGGGCGTGATGGAATCATCTCCGAACATTCGTCTTCGGCCGCTTCGCCCTCACCCCATATCATAAATGGCTTTGCTGAATGTGGGGAATGTGGAGTGGTCACTTTGATATTATTGTAATAAAGTATGGTTGGGACCAACATCTGTTCAGATTCGGTAGGATATTTGTTGGACATCAACTTAGAGTGAAACTACGTATGCCACAATAAAATCTGACCAACAAAACATAAATAATGATCAATTCATCACAAGAAAAGAGACTACTTCCACACTTGCAGCCAAAACCAGCAGATATCAACGACATTACTTACAGAGAAGAGAGTGTCGCCTTTAAAACCTACAAACCATCGACTCTGTACCCACTCCCACACCTGGACCAGTTATCAGAGAAGCGCAAAACTTTGTAATATGAACAAAAAGAAGCTCACAGAGTTTCCACAAAAGTTTTCAAAATCAGTTTTTTACAACAACACCATACCTTTCACTGAAGGTATTGAACAGAGTACATAACAACTCCCCCTAAACTGCCTATACAAAATTAATTGTATTTAAAAGAAAAAAACAGGCGTAATCAGTTTTGTTTATTCCATTTAGCTTCTATTGTCATGTTAAGTCATTAATATTTTTAAATGGTCGAAGAATATATAAGGTTTCGATAATTTATTTGTTGTTTGTACTGTACATTTTTCCTCTAGCGTTCAAACCACTGTGAATGATTACATTCAGTTTGTTGTTGAGATACTTAACAAGGGCTTCTTCTTTGGCGACATTGTTTTCTTGGTCCTCCGTAAATGGGTGGATACTGTCTTCAGTGAGGATGGGCTTACATTAACCTCTATTGAAGGTTGTCTAACAATTAATGGTTTATCAAGGTATGGGTTCAGAATGTCTGGTATGACGTCTTCATTGTAGTTGTTCTCTACGTCCTCATCGAAGGAAATATCGTATGGGTAGAGTGCGTTCAATGTGCTCATGTTATTGTTGTGTAATTACGAACGAGTGCGAAGATTTTATACCTCGACAGCCTGTCATACCGTTCTATCAAAATATGTGATAATAATCATCATTTCAAGACATTGTGTATGTAAACAGGTCGTAATTCACACCGCCTCCATGCATTTGTGACTAAAACTATCAAAAAAGGTGTCTTATCAACAATGTCCCAACCTAATAAGGATTGTATCGTTGTTTTAAGGTAGTATTAATGTCTTTTCGTACAGCTTTGTGCCATATATCACCTAAAACTTCTACGAACTATCTGTATTAAAGATAGTTGCGGTGACACCAATAATCCGCACTTATCATATAGGAACAACTCTAAATGAAGCTTTGATCTAATTTATAATACATACTATTTTTGTCTAGCTTGTTTAAAGAATTACTACTTCGCTTAAACACTTGGCCGATAAGGCAAGGAATAAAAGATGAGGGCAGTAGCGACTAATTTAAAACTGCTGAGCAATACCAAAATCAATTGAAATCGGATTGACACATTGTGATTGATTAGTAAAGTTTTTGTAATGAGCATCATCAGTGAAGAAGACAAAAAGACTCTCGGCTCAGCCGTAGAACTCAAATTAAAAGAATTGAAGCATGACTTATCAACTCTGGATGGATGGACGTTCCTTAAAGAAGAGAGTGGAATAAAATCATACAGCATAACAATCGAAGGTGACTCCAATCTAAAGGTTAAAGGTGGGGGAATTATCAAAACAAACAAAACTCCTGAACAATTCATGGATTGGTTAGATGGTAGGCGATCAGTACAATTGTTGCTAAAATAGTGTTTAGAGCAGAACTGCAATGCAGAGAAGAGAAAAACTTATGACCCAACCATCATCTTTAGGGAAATCATAGATAGGTTCGGTCCCGATTGGTACGTCTTCCATGCAGTAAGTCACATCAATGATGCAAATTGTAAACATGTTTAGGGTATGGAATCCGGAAGCATGATGGTATCCAACAGAGAGTTACTTGGCCAGAACAAGAGATTTGTAGAGGGAGACAAGGTGTACCGCGTCGCCACATCTTGCGAACATGAATCATACCCAGAGGTTAAGCAAGGATTCGTTCGTTTAATCTCCAAACTCAACGGATGGTATGCGGCTAAGAAGGGAGAAGGCGAACTTGAAGTATGGTACGTTAACCACAGCGACCCATCAGGATATGTCCCCGCATGGTTGGTTAATACTAGACTTGGTACTACTGCATTGTCTGTTCTTAAATGTAAAAACATGATTGAGAATGAATAAATGTTTATACATACATTTGACTAGCGTCCAGATCTCTTGTAATAATAAAGTTGACCACCAACCAAACATGTAAAATAAACACTCAACAAGCAGACACGCAGTGATTGAATCGCGATCAAACAAAATATTACAAAACATTAATTTATTCTTGTTTAGCAGATAGTGAATCAACTCTCTTTGTTCTCTTTTCGAGTAGCTTTCTGTGTGCAGCTGGTACGTAGTCCAAATCAATTTGTTGAGATTCCAATGGGCCGGTGCGTAAGATGTTGTTGCTGACGCTGGTGGTGGTGACTGTGCTGGTTACCTTCTTGGGTGCTCCGAAGTATTTCTTGTAGCTTTGTGTTTGACTTGCCAACTTGAATGCACCGAAACCTAATAGACCCAACATGATGAAAAGGAACAAGTATGAGAAGATGTTCTTAGCATCAATGCCTTCGGATGCCTCAGTGAAGTTCAAAGTTCTGTTAAAGAAGGTGGTTGCGAAGGTATCGCGATCTTCGTTCAAGTAAAAGACATCTACAACAACGCCGAATTCACGGGCGTCCATTTGTGGGTTGGTCTTGAAGCGGTACAATAGGGTGGCAACTTCTTCAGCTTCAACTGTGACGTTGACTGGGGTTCCAGTGAAGTTGTATAAAATGTGAGTGGGGTCAACGGGGGATACCAAGTATCCACGAATGTATTGAACATTGAAGGGTCTGTCTCCGTTGTTAGTGAAGCCCATGAGTACGTCTGCGCTCTTTCCGACCTCGATTGCTAAAAATATTAATACCATGCTGATCGCTTGAACATACTGTTGTCATGAATGGAGGGTAAGAATGAATAAACACCAACATCAGGTGATGAAATAAATCCTGATAGAGAGTCTGCGTTCTCGTTTAGAATATCGTCATCTTGTGCGCGAACCAAAACTATGCAAGCCAAGACAGCGAAAAGGGCTAGGATGCTGCTGATCTTCATTGTATGTATTTTTTCAACAAATTTTCTGTCAACGTGGCCAATTGGACTGGGAATTATTTGGTTGACCAGGCAATGCCAAGACGTGGCAACGTGGTATAGCGCACAAACCATTCATTACTTTGAATTTGAATGTTATATTCTTAAGCAATTTAATCTGAATGTAAATTATGAACATGTTGTTAAATTATAAATTTATTAAATTACATTAGTTTTGTCAATGACTCTTTTCCACTCTCTTCTTGCTTTGTGTCTTTGAATTCTGAAAGATTATCGACAAATCTAAATTTTAAAAAATGTATTAATTAAATGGATGCTTACATAGGCTTGTGTTCACTTAATTCCTGTACGATTTTGTCTATACTGAATTGGGATGGGATACAATCATACTGAGTGCTGTTTGTTTGGGGTGGTCTTCTAATAAATTGATATTGCAGAAAACGAGAAGTTGCCGCATCATTTTGATTTGTTTTCTTGTTGAATGTAATTGGAAAGTACAGGTGAGCTAAACTGTTCGGTGTAGTAGTATCTTGATCACTGGTAACACTAGTCTGTGAATAAATCTCATTTTCAAACAAGTCTGAACCTTCCATGGTCACATCATCCATTTTGGTTGAGTAGTGCTTTACAAAGTACTAGATAGACAGAGTGATGTATGTATTTCATCAGCAGCTCTGGGTTGCTTCTTTCTGTGCTTCAGTCTGTAGTAAACCAACATGATGTTGTAATATTAAAACTTCAAAAAACTTTATTTAGTCTTCTTTGTTTCTTCCACAACGACAGGCTTTCTTGGTGGTTGAGGAAGAGCATTGGCTATAACATAGTACAACAACAATCCAATATGGCCACAGAAGTACATTTCTTTATACCAGTGCATGGACTCCTTCAAGTCTAGAATGTGGAAGCTAGCAGCAAAGTAGGAGAATGCCAAATGAGTCAACACAAAAGCACCTGCATGATAGATGGCCTTCACGACGAATGGCTCTCTGGACAAATCTTCTGGATGATCTTTTGAGTTTTGGAAAATGATTGGTCTTAACCTCTTGTGAAGGGTCCTGTGAACGGAGGAAGCAATAGAAAAACAAATCCACATCAAATAATAACCAGGATATAAACCATGCCAGAAGGCACTAATTAAGAAAGTGAAAAAAAGTTTTTGTGATCTGACTCTTGAATAAACGTAATTTCTTAGCCACTTGGACACACCAATGTTCCATCCTGCAATTAACTCACGAATAGTCGTTCCAAACTCAACATGACGGAAGTGGGCTTGCTCAATGTCAGTCCAATTGTTCTTTTCTGGATTGTAACCAAAACCGGCTGCGATGCATGCTCCCTCTCCCAAGAACCATGCCACATAATACTTGGTGCGACAGAATGTGGTGGCGCCGACAGTGTAGAACACCCTAAGAGGATTAATCCGTCACATCAAGTCACACAACTTACTTTTCAAGGAACGTTAATTGACTTAGTGTTGGTTCCACTAGATTAGCTCTTGTGAAGTAGGGTGCGACCAGAACAAAGATCGCAATGTTCAATAGGGACAAACTTACTTTCTTAAGCACGAGTGGGACTTCTACTGGAAGATCTTTACTGTTAGCCCATCTTTTATATGCAGTGAATTCATGGATGGGTCCTGATATCACAGAGGGGAAGAAGAACAAGTGACCAAAGTACTCAAGAGGGTTTGGTACTCTATCAATGGAATTCCTCTTAAATGTTGCAAAAGCCTTTAATGCTTCTGGGTTATCTGTTTTGGGAGCGGATCTTCCACCGTCGCTATAATTAAAAGCAACGCTAATGGTCTTAAGAGTACACAACATTTGAAGTGTAGAGAAGTCGAGGGTCCATCCACCGTAATCCACGGTCATGCGGTACAAATGACTACAAGTGTGATGTGATGTCGTGCACATAAGTACTTACCATAAAATTAAGTAGGTGAATGCGAAAACAAAAGCGAACGTTTGTTGAAAGTGACGTGGCAGGACAAGCATACCAAAATAGACAACAAGTGGTTGAATGATTGAATGAATGGCTAGCCACTTGAATGCAACAAATGAAAATAGCACACCCCAGAATAAAGAAAAAACGTGCCTGGTGTTTCCTGTTGGTAAATATCTGGTGATTATTCCTAGTGGGAACGACATAACCAAAAACACGATGTACATTATACTTCCGCTGGTCAATCCCATAGTGTTCGCGAGTGCATCCAAGCCGTCATAAAAAGGTTGGAAAATTGGAGCTATTGGTTCTCCGATCAAAGATGTGTATGGCAATGTGTGGTTATAAATCTCTCCACTGAGGTACAGAACTCTCTCCTCCCATGTAGAGCTTGAGTTCATCTTAAAAATAAAATTAGATCAATCAAAATTCGATTACAACTCAAACACGCCGCAACTCATCCCATATTTTCCAGGAGACGTTGGACCAAAATCCACCGTAAGTCTCATTCATTCGGAAAATTAGGAGAATAACCCTTACGTACTTGAAAACAACATTTAAAACATTTAAAAGTTTATTTAGTTTCAGTTTCATTGCCTTCCTTCTCAAGTAACCTTTCTTGGTCATATTGTTCCACGGAACCCTTAAGGAGCTCTGAGACCTTTGCACTTGTTTGATTGGAAGAAAAGTACTGTGAAAAGTTACCTTCAGGATCTTGTAGGTAAATGAACACGGAGTGGTCAATGTTGTAATCCTTATTTTCTTTTTCGGCTGCATCGGGTGCAGAATAGAAAACCCTGTACTGCTTACTAGCATTTTTGATTTGTTCCGTGGTGCCAGTTAATCCAACGAATGATTCAAATCCGTCTTGTTTAAAGTATTCTGCTATCCTTTCACAAGAGTCTCTTGTGGGATCTACAGTGATAAAGATTGGTACGATTCTACTCGCAATGTCAGGGTGTGTGTTGTTAAGCAATCTTAATGCTGCTTTCATCTTGCGCATTTCAGTGGGGCAAATGTCTGGGCAGTGTGTGAAGCCAAAGTAAACAAACATCCATTTTCCTCTGAAATCTGTATCCTCCACCACTTTACCCTGTGTGTCGACAAGTGTGAACGGACCTCCAAGTTGTATTCCACCTGCGATTTTGTTTGAAGTAGGTCTATCGTTTTTAGATCCTAAAATCTTTTGTTGAATTTCTCTATTTCTCTTTCTAAACGATAAATCAAGGTAGTAATAAACTCCTGATATGGCTAAAAGAATAACAGGTACTGCAGCGGTAACAAAGTTCATCTATTACAGTTAAATTATTAAGAATGTTTCTAGCTGTTACTGGAGATCTTGCTTTAGGCTCTGGTACTACTTTAAATCTATCATTCCTAAGATGTTGTGTTGTGGAGAAGTGTCTTGATTTAGTGTTACGAAGCTTTACAAGTACGCCCCTCAGCCTTGATACATTGAACATGTTTGTGTAAGAATGGTCAACTATATGGAACACAACAATGAAGACTTTCAACAAGAAAAATTAAAATATATTCAACATGATATTTTTATTAGGTTTGCTTTTATGCTGATGATGCATAGGGATCTTTAAGAACTGCATTAGATGTCTGAATGTTTGTAACGATCTATTCTAAATATTTTATATTGCACTTACCTTTCTGCCAGACACATCACGGAAAGCCAAAGTATACAACGCAGCGATTAACGCAAAAGTAAATGCGCTGTAATAAAGATTAATGCTCCTCTTCTCTTGTAAATAGCTTTTGTTTGGGAAAACGCGCTGAAAATTTTAATATAACAATTATAATCGATCGAGTTCGAACCTTTGTCAAGTATTTTTCTTCTAAACTCACAGTTGCTTCTTTGGTGGCCTCTTTTGCGGAGGTGGATGTAGAGGCACTTCTTCTTTGAATGTTACGAATAGTGCGAACAGCAATGTTCCTTCCTCTGGATAAAACTGTGTTCATCTTTTCCTGGTTGATTCCTAATTGTAATAAACAACCAAACAAAATGCCAAAGTCTTCATCAACAAAAGAACAATCTGAACAAAATTTAATTTATTTTGGTATTGCTTCAACAACGCTATGTATACTCCTTGTAGAAACAACTTTGTTCAAAACAAAACCGGCCTCGCTTAATAATCTCTCAAATTGAGATCTTGACCTTTCTTTTCCACCAATAATCTGCATTGTAGTATCAGACCTCCTCTTGGCTATATTGTAATCATAAGGTTCGTCAAAAACAATTTCAATGATTAACAACACTTTGTCCTTCGGAATTGCCTTTCTAACAGTTTGCAGGATGGATAAGCTCGCATCATCGCTCCAATCATGCAAAATTGACCTCATTATGTAAGCATCAATTTGCCGATCATCAGACAATGTTCGTGATGGAATTTTATCAAAGAAGCTTCCGCTAATCATATCAACACGTTCAAAAGTCATATTAAGTTCACTTGTCCACACAAGTTTTGCATCTTCAATCACTCTTGGCAGGTCAAACAAAACACCAGTCATATTTTTATTGTTTTTTAATAAATAAGCAAGATAATGTCCGTTACCACCACCAATGTCTGCAATAACATTAAATTTAGAAAAGTCATAGTCCGAAGAAATGATCTCATTTTCCATGGAAGTGATTTGTGTCATTGCGTTTGCAACTGTTTTTCTCATCCTTGCATTAGTCTCCAAATTGGCCCAATACTGTTTGCTCTTTTGTGTTTGCGCTCCAACTTTGACCGTCTCTAAAAGATTAGTAAAGTCAGCGTAATGGTCGCTCATGTGTATGACTACATCTTTCATGGTATACGGATCTGACTTCATGAGTACATTAGAGTGTCTGTTGTTTTTGAAGGAACATGTGGTGTAATCAACCTCTGTGAAATAGCCCACGCTGACCATGAAGCGCAATAGTCTGCAAAGACTTTCTGGATGTACATTGGAGAGTTTGGCTAATTCTTCCGCTGTCTTTGTTTCCGTTCCCAAGTAATCTGCAATGTCAAGCTTGGCTACTGTGTACAATGATTGTGCTTGCAGAAAATCTGTGGCGATCCCAAATGTCCGGAATTGGGGTGGTATGAGTAGATTGGGAAGGTGTTGGAGCAAAACATGTCCCATGAACATGATGAATTTATAAGCCACAATTTTACTGACAAGATCAAAATTTGTTTGTATGAATGCTTACGGTTCTAACCACCGACCCTCAGGATCATTTTGCGATTGGTAAACAAGGTATACTATAGTAAAAGATGATAACAGCAGTACAAGTGTAGATAATTTCATGTGAATGGGTTGTTGTGTTTCAATCGCGTAATTTATTTATAAGACGGAAATTGTAATAAAGTCTAAACTTTTCCCTTTTTTCAAGTTTTTCAAAACCAATAGTGTTAGCACAAATTATCAACCTCACAATCAAAAC
This sequence comes from Acrasis kona, assembly GCA_026419775.2. Taxonomy (NCBI): domain Eukaryota; phylum Heterolobosea; class Eutetramitea; order Acrasida; family Acrasidae; genus Acrasis; species Acrasis kona. The sequence goes on from JAOPGA020000657.1 coordinate 101,064, forward strand.
CAAATATTGCATCAGAGCGCAGTCAGTCCGTCTAGATTTTTTAAATTTTTACAACCAATGCAATCTGATTCTTTCATCGTCCAACGTCGGGAGTAGTTATGGCTTTGACACCAATATAATTCTACGAAGTGGTTTCCATGGTTGCTATGTGCTGAATCACATGTCATGAATTCCACTACCATCCGCCTCGCCCCAACTGCATCGATTGCTTGGTTTCTTGTCTTCATAATCCACTCGACCGATTCCTAACATGCTCCCACCCAACAATCTTCTCACATGTATGAAGATTCGATGGTTGATTGTAATTTGGTTTCTATCAACTGAACAAAATGAGCGATGAAAACCTGGACGAGTCTGTGTCACATCATCCACTAGAGAATAGACCAAGAAGGTACACCAGTAGTCAATATTATTTATAAACATACAACAGATCTACTGCATTCAGACCGCATCTCGGACAAAGGGATTCTGTTCAATTGTTCCTTCATGATAAACAATTTCCAGTAAAAACCAAAATTACACTTTCAGATGTATCGCTCGACGAAAAAGGCGTAAGAATTCTTGCAGAAAACCAAGCTTGGAAGGAGGTTTTAAAGATTTGCGAAAAGTGTTTACAGCTGGGCTCTGCCCCACATGAATTGCTCCAATACCGTCTATCTCAGACCATATCCCTCCTAAGGCTACATTTACACACTTTTGCTCAACAAAACATTGACTCTTTGGGTGATTTAAACAATAACAGCGTTTACTTTTATGAGTTCTATTCTAATCTGTACAAACAGAAAAAGGGCAACATGGTGCCATTTTCTCTGTTGCTAATTAAAGCGGTTGTGCCTCATTTTTGCGGATCTGATGTTCAAGATGATCCCAACCAACCATCATCCGAAGACAACAAGCAAACATCAGGTACAAACATTGCTCTAGATAGACTTTACAAATTACTACAAATATGTGGATCCAACCTAAAAGATGGAGGAGCGCTCAGCAACAATAGACATCACCCACCTCAGGAACCCATCGACGAGGAACAAGAAGCCATATGGAAAGTGCGTCAGAGTCGTGTCATCTTGTTCATCATCAATTGCCACATCTCCTCCAAGCAGTACTCACTTGCAATCGAACTTTTAGAGAAGTTTACGGAAAAGAATTCAAACTTTACTGAAACAAATCCTGAACAATTTATTGTGCTGATTAGCATGTTGGGTTGCTTGTATCTACAATGTGGAATGCTTCCTTTTGCAGAGAAATGTTTTCAAAGAGCTCAATCCACAGCTTCTGCTGTTGCTAATCCTCATGTAAACGTCACATGCCGTCTTCGCCTTAATGCTGGTTATTTAAAGTTCTCAATGGGAAGATACGCCGACGCAATAAAAGATTTTGAAGCAGTGTTGCAATTAGATCCTTTTAATGTCCAAGCCGCAAATAATCGTGGCATTTGTTACTTGTACTCCAAAGACTTGATTTCCGCCATCAACAGCATCGAAGAGTTTATTAGAAGGGATCCAACAAAGACTCTGGATGAGACCATTGTATATAACCTTTCGACCATGTATGATTTGGAGAGCGAAAATAGTGCAGTCAAGAAGAAGACGATAATGACGATGATCGGAAGGTACTGTGGAGATGACTTTCCTACAAGTGCTGTAAAACTATAATAAAATACATGTTTTAAAATTTTGAACTTCAATCAACATGCGTCTGGATCAACTCTCATATTGTCTTTATTTAGATTAGAAAATTTTTGGTCCACATGTCAATCAATCAATTGATTTTGAAATTAGGGGAATTTTTTATTGGACAGTGTACCTGTCAGACATACTTTAAATTCGATTTTATCGAATACATCAAAACACATCTTCATAAGAAAGAAACACAAGTACAATGGCAGACGAACCCCAAGCTTTGGTTGTTGACAACGGATCCGGTATGTGCAAGGCCGGTTTTGCAGGAGATGATGCACCACGTGCTGTCTTCCCCTCCATCATTGGTAGACCCAAGCAAAAGTCCATCATGGTTGGTATGGGAAACAAGGACGCCTACGTTGGTGACGAAGCCCAATCCAAGAGAGGTATCTTGACTCTACGTTACCCAATCGAGCACGGTATTGTTACCAACTGGGACGATATGGAGAAGATCTGGCATCACACCTTCTACAATGAATTGCGTGTTGCCCCAGAGGAGCACCCCGTCTTGTTGACTGAAGCCCCATTGAACCCCAAGGCCAACAGAGAGAAGATGACCCAAATCATGTTCGAGACCTTCTCCGTCCCAGCCATGTACGTCGCCATTCAAGCTGTCTTGTCCCTATACGCCTCCGGACGTACCACTGGTATTGTTATGGACTCTGGTGATGGTGTCTCCCACACCGTACCAATCTACGAAGGTTATGCTCTACCCCACGCCATCTTGCGTTTGGATTTGGCCGGAAGAGACTTGACTGACTACTTGATGAAGATTTTGATGGAACGTGGTTATTCATTCACCACCACCGCCGAACGTGAAATCGTTCGTGACATCAAGGAGAAGTTGTGCTACATCGCACTTGACTTCGATGAGGAGATGAAGAAGGCTGCCGAGTCATCCGCTTTGGAGAAGAGCTACGAACTTCCCGACGGTAACGTCATCACCGTTGGTAACGAGCGTTTCAGATGCCCAGAAGTCTTGTTCCAACCCAACTTCATCGGTATGGAAGCTGCTGGTGTCCACGAGACCACCTTCAACTCCATCGGTAAGTGCGATATCGATATCAGAAAGGACTTGTACGGAAACGTTGTCTTGTCCGGTGGTACGACCATGTTCGAAGGTATTGCCGAGCGCATGACCAAGGAGTTGACCAACTTGGCACCAGCCTCAATGAAGATCAAGGTTGTCGCCCCACCAGAACGTAAATACTCCGTCTGGATCGGTGGTTCCATCTTGGCCTCTCTATCCACTTTCCAACAAATGTGGATTTCAAAGGACGAGTACGAAGAATCTGGCCCAGGAATTGTCCACAGAAAGTGCTTCTAAATTGTTTTTTCTCTGCTCAAATAAATTCTGTATTACTTGTAATTTGTATTGTATATCATCTGAACAGATCAAAATTATAAACAGTGCTTCTAACATCAAAAGGAGTGTAACAAGAAGAGTCATCTCCACAAAGATCAACTTGTGGCTTTTCAATGTAATCTTTAATGTATTGTCTTCTTTTGATGACATCTTCTCTGTCAGCATTTGGGTGAGGAAGTCTTAGTGAGTTTAAAATTGGATGAACTTGTTTCACCAAATTCAAAAACTCTCTTTTAACAGATGTGGTGGGAAGTACAATTTTAATGTTGTTTCTATACTTTTCTTTGTTTGGAATTTTATTGTAAATATCTTTCCATTTCAACAAGAATGCAGACCAAAGGTCTCTGTCATCAAGCATTTTAGGGAACGCAACCAACTCAGGGTGGACAATTTCCTTCATGACAGATTTCTGTTCTTGGTCCTTTGTCAGCATGAGTTCAGCCGACAAAATTGCACGATAAATGCCCAATACATTCATCGTGTCACAAGAATGAACAAAATCAATGGGACAACCAACATAATTTATGCCATCGTTAAAAGGGTCAAGTATTTTTTTACATCGAAAAGAAATCTTCGGTGTAGGTTTTCCTCTAACGATTTGTTCAATTCTACCAGCGACATCTCTCCTCTCAGAGTTAATATCTCTAGATGCTATTTGCACCGGTGCAGAAAGCGTACCGCCAGTTACAAATCTATGATATACGCGATCTGCATTATCCACTCCGTGCATCAAATCGAATGCTGCATTTCCACAAGTAATCTCTTGTGGTTTCGAATTTGCAGTGCGCACGACGATTACAAATTCAATTACCAACTTTAAATTCAAATCGCTAATATTTGTACAAATAGCGATTCGGTCTGAACCTTCAAACACCCATTCGTCAGGTCTGCTTGGTTGCCACTGAGCTACCACACAATATACATTACTGACCAAATCACTTCCGTCGTTAAGGCACATGTATACCTTACGCTCCAGTATCAATAAATCAGCTGCGTCTCTAGCTGGTGGCATCGGAATGCCTCTAGCTTCTATCAGAGACATGCTAAAAGTGTTTTGTCTTCTCACATCTCTACCTAGCAGTTGCTTTATGTTACAATCTATTCTCAAATCATTAGCTCGTAGTCCGCTCTCGCTCAGCAACGGACGCAAGTACTGAGAGGGCGATTGAGAGCCATCTATCAATCTCCGATAGAGTATGCTCTTTCTAAAGGACGACGGAAGGTTCTGAAAACCTTTCAAGTAATCAAAAGGGGAAGGACGAATCATGACCATGAACCTTTTTAATTCATACTGGTTGTTGGCATTAAACATTTCAATAATATCTGCCCAAGCTACTTTACCTACATCTTGACAATCAGCTAGCTTAACTAGCTTATCTACTTCTTCATGTTCTAGCGCTGCTCCCATGAAACCACTGCCGCCAGTGCTTGTAGCTAATTGTTCGAATGACAGTTTGAATTCGTCGCTTGTGATGACTCCGTCGTTATCCAAATCGAACAGGTTGAAAGCATTTTGGAGCTGACGCAATACAATTTCTGGTTTATAGTAGAGATTGTAATAGTTGCGGAAGGTTGGCTCCATGAGCTCTACGAACTCGTTGAATTCTATGGTTCCGTTGCCGTCGGTGTCGTATTGTTTAATCATATTGGCAGCTTCTATGGGCGTGATTTTGCGCCCGAATCCTTGAAATGCTTTTATTAGTTCGGGATTTGATATTGTGCCGTCCTTGTTGTCGTCAAAGTGTTGGAATAACTTGTTCAAGTGTTTAATCTTTTCGTCGTTTAAATTTTTTGAGTTTTCGCTCATTTCATCCTCACTGTAATATGATTCTTCATCTTCTTCGTCAATGTATGATTCTTCTTGGGATTCAGGTTGATTCTTTGGTTGTGTTCTTGCCACGGGAGGAGGTTGTGAATCCTCAGAAGATTCGTGCTTCTCGTAATCTTCTTCATCCCCCTCGTCTCCTTCTTCCTCCTCTTCATCCTCTTCCACTTCGTTTGACAACCCATACACTGGAGATGTGATCTTTTGCTTGCTCATCACAGATTTGCGCCAAAATAGAATTATAATTACAATAATGGATGTCGATGTGACAATCAAATTCTACTATCTTGAACAGTCCAATTGAAATAATATATTTACAATTTATTTTTAAAACAAGTTCCTCTTCCTCATTCCTCCTGGCTTCAAAATCTTGAAACTACACATTAAATTTTCATCCACGCACATCATGGCACCAGCATTATCGAATTCACCACAGTAATTGGGCGCACTAAATATTGTTACAAGCCTTCTTCTCGCAAAGAATTGATAACCCTCCTCCTTGACTTGATGTGCTCTGCAGATGAGGTCTAAATCGTGTTTTTGTAGGAATTCTTCTATAATGTCGGCGCCAAAGGTCCATGACACGCCCCTATCGTTATCAGACCAGCCACCCTCTCCACGCTCATTAGGATCAGACCACATTAAATCACACATCAAACCAGAGGATGGGACGTCGCATGGCCTTCTTATTTTGTTAATGTCCTCTAGGCTCTTCAGGTCTGGAGATAACCCTCCGTGGCAACAAAATATTTTATCATCGACCACGGCCGCAACGGGCATGGAGTCAAACACCTCGGTAAACGTCTTCCACAGCTTTACATTGAACCTTCTTTTACACTCCTCATAAAACCCGTATATGCGATTGACACCCTTTGATTCATGGTTACCTCTAAGAAGAAAAATGTTTTCTGGATATTTTATTTTGTACGCTAGTAAAAGCGATATTGTTTCTATACTTTGCTTTCCTCTATCGACATAATCTCCTAGAAAAAGGTAGTTCTTTTCAGGTGGGAACCCTCCGTTATCAAACAAACGAAGAAGGTCATTATACTGCCCATGGATATCACCACATATATTGACAGGTGCACATAATTTAAGAAGGCATGGTTGTTTTAGCATGATATCCCTGCTCCTAAAGATGAGTTCATCAATCTCCCATTGTGCTATTGGGGTTTTGCCCTGGGTGGCTCCTCTTGCGGCAAGTAGCTTTGTTATTATGGCGTCAAGGTTGAACTCTGAGGGTGGCGATTTGGTAAAGAGCATGTGTAAACGTTTTGCCGGTTGACGACTCATTATCCATGTTAATATCCAAATGCGGTTCGTTATGAAATGGATACATCATAACGAAAAACATCCAGATATGTCGCATTACAACCGTTTGAACCACAAGAGCTATTGAAACACATCTGTTTGGCTACTTTATTTCCACTCCAAGACATCATCTTTATGGTTTGTATGTATGGTTTGGTCGGAGTGAAACAGATTATTGCGGAGCGAGCACATTTCCTTAAAATAAACATTTATTACGACGAATAACCAACAAGCTCAGTTCAAACTTTATACAAAACATTACCAACCAAGAATTCTACATTTTTCAAATCAGTATTCCTGATAATAGGGTTGTGCTGCCGGTCCCGGTCCGTACATGTCTTGACCTGATCTGAAAGGGTCTCCGTAAATGTCACCTCCATAAGGATCCCCATAAATGTCATTGTCTTGATGGTATCTTTGATATTCGTAAACCGATTGGTCTTCGTAGGAGTCTTCTGCTGGGAGTGCACTATTGTCAACTACGAACCTGGCGCCCCATAGTAATTGGAATAGTATGTAGGTAGTGCGACGTAACTGTAATACCAAATGACGGTAACGCCAGAGCCCAAATGCGTTCATTAGGTACAGCCAAAATTCAAAAGAGCTCATGACCCTGCTGTACCGTTGAAGCCAAGATTCTAATGTAGCGGTGATGCTCTGAGAGTTAATGCTGTTTATATTTTGCATTAATGATTGTACGTAGTTTTGTTTCGGTTTTTCTTGTTTTGTTGATGTGATTTTTTTGTTGCATTTTCTCTTCATCGAGTTTTTTTTATAAATTTCATCCAGCCAAATGGGGTTTGTTGTATTCTTGAAGTGGTTTTGGACAAAAGTTTTGTTTGATCTGTATTGATTTAACAAATTCACTAATTGAGACTCCACAATTGTATTATAAATATGGACCAACAGCATTCATACCTTGGATTGATTGTACTCAACAAAATTGTCGCCGTGCGCCTCAACTTCATCAGTGTGCTCCATTTTGATTTGTAACAGCAAACCAAATTTGAAAAGAAATGCATGCAAGATGAACTGTGTGCTTTTTATACTCGTTCTAGTCACAATTTGTGCATGTGATATGGTAGACGTTGTACTTCGATGTGCACCACAGACATCAATCAAGGAGCTAGAGCATCGTGGATACATTCTCGCAGGTTCAACATCACAAGATACATACAAAGCATCAATACCACGAGAGGAAATTGCCCAAATCTATCAAACCCCTTGTCGCATTATCGACTATGTCACAACTCCATCCGGATCGAACTTTTTTGACACCTACGCCAACTTATCCAGTACACGATCCTTTGTACTTGATGCCCATCTCAAGAACAAAAACATTTCAAGGTACATTGAATATGGTGCAAGTCACCTGGGAGTGCCCCTGTTCGCATTATACCTTTCAACCAACATCTCTAACATGATACCTCCTGCAAACAGTACTTCTCGTACTAATCCAATTGTCATGGTTACTAGTCTCTCACACGCAAGGGAATGGATCTCAGGTATGGCAACATGTTACATAATCAATCAGTTGATCGACCAAATGACTCAAAACAATTCTCTTGTAGATTATCTCATTGTACCCGTTCTAAACCCTGACGGATTCAATTATTCCCACCATCATGATCGTTTGTGGCGGAAAAATCGTCACACAGCAACATCAGGTGCACCAAGCAACGGCGTTGATCTTGATCGCAATTTCCCTTCAGGATGGGGTAAAGGATCCATCGACTCTCACCAACCAGGTCGGCTCATTTACAATGGAGCACACCCTTTGAGCGAATCAGAAACAATGTCTTTTGCAAACAATTTAACAAAACCATTCGTCGGCAGAGTCAAAGCGTTTCTTGATCTTCAATCATTTGGTCAGATCATCTCCCCTTGTCCGCTATATACGAAACAAAAAGATGATAATTACGATTTACTAAGAAATCTTACTTTGCGTATCGCAAACACAATGACTTTAGTCAATGATGTGAAATATTCTGCAAAGGGTTCTACTGACTTGGGATTTACTATGGGAGGGACGTTGACTGACTTTATGTACGAACGAGTGGGAGCTGCTAGTTTTACGGTTTATCTTAGAGATAAGGGAGAGAACAAGTGGTTACTACCTAAAGAACAAATTATACCGACATGTAAAGAAGCATACTCTGCCATTAAGGTCATCTCACATTGGGTCGAAAATGAAAACACAACATTAGTTGGTGTTCCTTTAGCACAATCACGAGCAGTCATGTTTGGTCCTGGATGGACTTTGATGATATGTATTTTCCTATTAATGTATGTATAAATAAACTTGGATTCAGAATGCAACTATTTATTATAATCATACAATCCGTCAAAGTTGAGCAAATATTTAAAAGTACCGTAGTGTGGTGGATGTTTGTCGAGGGTGGCATTAACTACTGATTTTGTTTCTTTGAAAACTTCTCCGAATTTAAAGTAGTGGGCAGTTTCGTTGTTTTTAAGCTCTGAAATGTCCCAACCTTCTTGTCTTGTTGTCCAAATTGCATCGAAAAGTTCTGTTACCATCCATAGCATCTCTTCAAACAAGAAGGCCTGATTATTTACAAGACATCTTTTTTGGAAATCAACACTTTTCATTTCTCCTTCCATGAGCTTAAGCATCGGAGATTTGTTGTCTACAATAACAAAATACCAGAAACGTTTGACTTACCTACTACAGATCCTGTATTTTTGGGACCTGGTTTCGACAATTTAGACATCACATAGTTTGTGATGTTAATTATTGTGCAGCATAGTGGGTAAGTTCGCGTTGTCATTCGTATTGCCTTGTCCGAATGAACTTGTGCAATATACAATAAACTTGTCAAGGATAAAAGACCCATGCCTCTAAAATCAGTGGATGGATTGCTTCCTTGAAAACCTACTTCGGGCCACCTGGGATCATTGTGCACTGTCTCTCTATACATAGGCCTATCATTAGGTCGTAATTTAGCCCACACTGTTTGTTAGACATGGGTGTGAATTTGATCTTTACGTGATATCAACATGTTTACATGATATTCGTTCGTCGCGTCGTACTTGTAATTAGTTGTATTCTTGGCCTGCCTAATCATGAATAACGCCGCAGAACTCGGTTCTTCCTTCAGAGGGCGCATCATCCTGTACCGCTCAGTAGATGACATCTCAATTTATTATTAGAAGCTTCTTATTTTTAGTAGAAATCAGATCAGATGGACGACCAGTTTATTTTACAAAATCTATATAATACCCAACATGTTAATTCAATCATCAGTCGAGATGAGACCAAAGGATAATATCACATACATAAATAAGTTATTTATTTTTTACAAGATCAGCAATGAACACAAAAGCAACTGCAAGGATTCCCATAATGGCAATCATTCCAAGCAGAATACAAGTCCACCTATTCAAACTCTTTACACCTACGAGTGCTTTGTCCACTCTTTTATTTAAATTTCTTAATCTGTCAATCTCTTTAGTTGCTTTTTTGTCCAAGTCGTCTAGATAGGTATTTTGTTCGTCTAACTCGGTATGTATGCTGTTAGCCATATCATAAAGTTTTTCGAGTTTGTTCCCAAAAACATCCAAGTGTTGATCTAAATCGACCTTGTTCTGTTCAAGTAAAGCTATACCTTGCGATATATCAATCTCTGGAAGATTTGTGATTCTTTCATCGACCAGTCCTTGTGTTGGGTCGTTGAAATCTACACTTGAAAACCCACTCAAGTTGATGTTTGTGCCGGGACTGACTTGGGATGAACGTGGTTTTTTTGACTTTTCCTTGTGTCTATCCTTATCTGATTGCTCTATGCGTACTATGTACTGATTTATTAAATCAATGTCCTCTGCTTGTGCTGATATCTTTTCTTCGTGTGTCATTTTCTTGTTCTTTGTAATGAAGAAAATCTGAGTGTGTTAGCTGGTCGCGGTTGTGTGTGCTTACCTTTTTGTTGACAGTTTTGTTGTGTAATTGCTTGAGATCTTCAAAATCTTCTTTGATTGAACGAATCATTAATTTCACCTCGTGTGATAATCTTATTGTCTTTTGTTTTGGTAGCTTTTGTGAGATTGAATCATCTCTCTCTTTTATTCTCTTATCTGTAGCCTCTAGCTTTAGCTTTATGTTGAGCTTTAATCTTTCGAAGCCATTCAATCCATCAAGCACAGCTTTACTTTCATTATTTCCGTATGGAACACCAGCTATCTCTTCATATGTGTTCCCTAGACGCTTCATAAGAGCGTTCATTGTTCCTCTTGACATGTACATTGTAGATTAAGTTGATTACTGTATAATAAATTTATTTAAAACATTCTATTAATAAATTACTATTGTTAGTATACTTTTACAATAATCTCGTCCAGCCCTCGATTGGCAATAGAGAAGAGAATTACTTTGTATTACTGGCTAGGCCTTACAAAACTTCAATTTATTAGGGTTGTACAACACTGAGAAGGGGAGCTATTGCCTCGTATGACAAGACTGAAACAGTGGTACCAAACTCTACTCAAAATGGAAGAACCACAAGGATTTGAAAATAAGTTTATAACGTTCAAACAGGCACATCGCCGCCGCAGCTTCTCCTATTTTCAAACATTTTATTTGTTGCATTATCTGGTCAACCACTTTTCCGAAGAACTTTCCATTTGAAAGGATATGGATTGGGGAGTAGATGGTATGCAATATCTACTATCAAATGTCACCAAGGAGGATAACCAAACCCTTTACCTGAATAAATACTGCAACGATATGGGATATACAGGTCTAATATTTGCGGGGGTCATGCTTTTCCTTTTCGGAGTGACTCTGTTGTTTATAATATATGTTGTACTTTTAAGAGTGCGAAAGAGTAGGATTTTTCAATCAGAACTTGTATTTTATTCTTTTGTACTTCTATATGTTGTACTACGGATTTTTTACTTTTTTTTTGTGCTGTTCATGGACCATAAGACCGTGACTGATAATTTGTATTGGTCGGAGCGCTCGGTGACACAAGAAGTACACATTTGGTTGACGGCCACGTCATATCATTTAAGGTTAGTCACAACAAATCAACACTAACATGACATGACATAGTTCTATAATATACTACTGTGCCTTTTTAATTTTAATAATAAATTACGCAGAAAATCTTTTCCTAGCAAACGGAATGTCACTACAAAAATCAAAAAATGAAACAATGGACATGAAACTTATTGTGGTTTGTATCATACTTGGAATCATTGTGACGGAAATCGCCATACTATGCACAAGAGGTTACTATCCAGCCAGTGACAAGGGACATTCCAGGGAAAGCGACGAAACTTACCGCTCAATAACTTGGATTGCATCCATTGTTCAGCGATGCTTTCATTCTTTTTGTGCTGCAATTAGTATTATAAGTAAGTGGAGATTCTTTGTGCATTTTACTAAAATTAAAAGTGTTTTCTTCATGGATGTTCATAAGTGGCAGGAGAGTCGTTGAAGTGAGTTTACATGTTTTCTTCATTACATAACCACATTAAAAGGGACTTGAATACAATCGTCCTCTAGGAGAGTGGGTCAAGAGAGTTTCATTGTTTGCATCTGTACTTTGCATTATCCTTGTATTTAAATTTTCAATCAATTTGTCTTTGGCTGCGTATATTTATGTGTCAAAAAGTGGTGCCTGTCCAAACCTTGAAATTGTACTTGCTAGTTTGACTTCTCTTTTTGTTGATATTCTTCCGATCATTAAAATAATGTTTACATTCCGAAAGTCAACTGTTAACGATTCCATGATGGCTGAAGAGACTGAGGTCATGACAAATACCGGAGGTATGACTGGACATTTGCTTTCGCCGAATCGTATTATTGAAAGGGACAACATGGAGATTACATTGTATGGAACAAGTTTAAGCACTCTTATTATTGAAAAGGAAAACGATCTTTATGAGAATAATATGATGACTGAGGATGACTGCGACATATCAGAGAGGGAAGTAACATGATATAAATAAAAATTTTGGTCCTTTTAACTTTTTTGGATGTTTGGTCTCTTGACAATTTCAACTAAGAGCATTTCCTTTTTAAAAGATTATTATGTCATAATAATCATTACTCACCACAAATTGTGAAAATGCAATCTATTATCCTTGTTGATAACTTTATACTAACGAGAGGTGTATTGGCCAAAGCGCTAAGAAATAATGGATTTGAAGTCACCATGCTATCGAGTTATGACGAACTTTTGCTTTATTTTGAGGAGTTGCTACTTATTATGAGTGATGGAGGTGTTATCGATATACCTATAGTTGTTGTACAAGAGATTAGTGGAGGGAGGGTTACATTCAAGGAAGTGGCTTCATTCATAAGAGATTTGTTCCCGGACATAAAATTGGTACTTCTCGTAGATAATTTACTTGGGTCGTACGATTTTGATTTGGTACTCAAGAAGCCGATAATGTCTGAAAGGGTTATACACCACTTGAAAAGTCTTATGCAGCACACTTTGTGTAGGAGTAGCATGAATGCTGTCGTGGTCTAAACACAAGTCTTACTTTGTAAGTTTCGGAATCAGCTGTAAATACGGACGGTATATCGTGCTATAATAAACAAAATATAACAGTATTCAATACGTGTACCATTCTCGATTTCATGCTTTGTGTGATGTTGAAAAAGCTAACTGATTGCTTTGTCGTTCATGAATTGTAATAATACAAAGAACAACAACAGAACTCCTGGAAATTGACACATGAGAGGAACAACGTCCATGGGAGTGAATGGCCCAGAGATCGACAATTATTTGGGGCAGTGCGACAAATACGAGCAGGTAGTTGTCAATATGACCAAAATGTCAGACAGATACAATTGGCATAGAAAATGTTTGGGTATTAATAACTGCAGATTTGTGAAGTTTATTCAAGAAGAAAGGTGTATTAAAATTACTATTGCAAATTGTTCGTACATTGACATAAAAGTTGATAAATGCATATCTGGGGTAGAGCTCCATAACTGTAAGCACTGCTCTGTATCATACTCCAAATACATTCCATCTCTACAAGTTGATTCCTGCTCTAACATTACCTTCCACATGCATTCGGACAGCATGGATAATTTTTCATTCATCTCCTCAAGAAGTTCGGACATTGCTGTTGATTTCTTTGGCAAAAAGCATTTCATGCCAGATATATTTTCAAAGAACGAAGTTATTACTTTTACTGACTTTAATACTATTCGAGCGGAGAATGCGAAAACGATAATCAAGAAGGCTGCACATCCGAAATGTATAGACATTTTGGGGGACATTGAAATTATTACTCAGAATTAGGATTTCAAACGCTTGTAAAAATAAAAAATCTGATGTTGCATCTAATGTGTATTATTGAATTACAGTAGGTCAATTGCGGCACGACGACCTTTAATGTATTTCCAATGCGTTTTGTTTCTAGTTTTCAAGGAATTGATTTCGGTAAGCTGGATTGTAGTTGATTTTTGATGCTCGTGGATGAGCGAGGCTGAATGACTTTGCCCTCATTATGTATCCTCATCCTACTTTTAGGGTAATCTATCGATCTGTAAAGTACCAACTATACATGTAATGAATGTAGTGGAGTAAATTATTTATACTATTCTGGTGATATTTTGTCAATAATATTCCAGCTGAGCAAGAATCTTTCCAACTTAGCTAAATTGTGAACTAAGTGAGATTCAACCATAAATAGTCCACACCCCGCGCGACCTGTAGAAATAGAGCTTTTATTGTAATCCTTTATCAATAAGGGAACGGAGGACCATTCATATTTTCCTTCGTACACCTTGTATATTTCAAGAAACCGTTCGAAATGGTGAACATCAACGCTGTAGGTGCGGTGACATCAAGACCGGCATCAGAGTGTCCACTTTGCTCGACGAAGCTAAAATTTATAAACAAAGAGTTAGGAACATGTCGATGTCCTACATGTAGAGGTAGATGGCATTGTGTAGATAACGGATGTGTATACTCAACACACACACGAATGACACCACAAGCTACACAAGCAACGCAGAAAATATCTTTAATAGAGATGAAGAAGATAGCCGCTGACCGGAAAGAAGAAATAAATAGACTAAAAGAGGCAACAAAAGAGCTAAAGCCAATAATTATCCCAATAAGAAGACTCTTTTCCAACAAAGTGTCACCTACCAGCATATCATCCTGCAGGCGCAATTGAATACATATAAAAGCAAACATACAGTTTATGTCAATATTAATAGAGAGACGTGGAAGGTTTCTAATCATTCTTAACACCAGTGCCTTTGTAGTACATTTTAATAAAAACAAAATCATTTAACAAATAAATTTATTTTTGAATGTCAAAAAAGAATTTGTTGAGAGCATCTTCTGTTTGAATGTCCTCCCCAAACTCCAAATAGTACTCAACCCATTCATCTCCATCCATCCCTAGAATACGTATTCCAAAGCGGTCCAAAGCGAACGCAAATTTTGAATTGATCTTCAGGTTGTAGTGATGAAGCATGTTGTCCAATACATCAGAACTTGTATTCAGCCTTGAAATTAATTCCGTCTGCTTTTTAGAGAACGTATCTGGTTGAGCGGATCTAAACTCTCTACAAAATAGTTAAAAACAAAAAAGACGATGCTTACTCAAGATCAGAAATTAAAGTAACGTCGGAACTAATGTTAACAAACTGAGCGGATTTGAGACCTCCCAAACGGTACATGTGCACGTCGTTCATCTTTAACTTGACGTTGACGTTGGGGTGATGTGCAAAATGTTGCTTCCACAGCAACTTGAATGCTTTGCTCTCTTTTGGTACCTTCTCAATTGATGCAGAAATGACACATCTTGGTGGATATCTTGAGGCTGCGTTGAACTTTTCGTTCAGTTCTGTATTGTTGAGTCCTACTGACATTGAAACTAATCCTGGACCAGAACGGAAAATCGCTTCTGATGTATGCCCTTCAAAAACGTTTGGAACAGATGAAAAATTAATGTTATGGGGTGAATCATTTTTAGTACACAATATAATGTCAAATTTTTGAAAGCACTTCGATGGATCGTAATCATAGTGTTCAATTGAATCGTCACTCTTCATCATGCCTGGTCTCTTTTTGGCTTTTAGGGTTGGTTCAGTGGTGGTTGGTTCTTCGCTTTCATCTTTCTCAGGTAGAGATCCATTTGTTTGTTGCAGTTCTGTAAATATTTCGTCCGCTTGTGATTTACTGATCATAATATAGGGTAGTATTGAAGTATATACGCTTGAGCTTGAATTATCCTCATCCACTCCGCAAGGTGTAAAACTAGACAATTGACACAAGAAATTTGACGAAAGGAGCGATACTACGCGCTCTGATGGTGTTTGTTGTGTTGCATAATGTCTTGTGTTAAATATTTTTTTTGATTGAGTTAATCTACGAATGCATCCATTCACACGTAAAATAGACCTCATTTATTCAGTTGACTTTACAAAACAAACAATCTTACAAAATTTTTCAAAAGTCAGGAGAAAGGATTCTTCTGTGAGTACTCAGAGAATAGCTTAAGGCTTCGTATCGATCTTTATATTCTTGTTCTTTCCTAATGTTCTCATTTATGCGCATCAATTCGTTCTTCAAATTACTTGACTCCAATCTACATTCCGAAAGTTCCTGGGACAGTTGGTTTACTTTTAGGTTCATAACGTTCATGTACTTCTTAAAATCTTCAAAATCACTTTTCTTATTCACAAGTAACGTAGCAACTTGGTCCATTAAGGCCTTGTGTCTTGAAGCTTCTTCCTTCCTCTGATCATCATAAAAGGTCATGACTTTTCTAATCTTGTTGTTAACGACGGCCATTGTTTCATGCATAACTTCTTGCTTGATAATACTATAGACTTGTTGATCAATATCATCCTCCATCATGTAAGGTTCGTTTTCTTGATTAGTGGTAGTTTCAGTTGATTTGGGAGTAGCAGTGTCCTCTTGATCTAACCACCAGCTCTCATTAAAGGAAGTAGAAGGATGATTGTTAGGTGTGGCCACATCATCAAAGATCAATAGTTGCCCAGTAGTTGGCTGTATAGAATTGTTAAGATTACTAGTGTTAATAGTGAGTGGAGTCAAAGGTTGTCTGTTCTTGTTTGAGGATGGCGTATATGGAGCAGCACCATATGGCGCGACGTTCTCCTTGTTTGATGTATCTGGTTGTTTAATAAATTGATTTGTTGGTGTTTGATATCTTGGGGATGGAGGCGCACCTTCTTTGAGTCTTAAAGCAAATGGGGTCTTCCTGAACATTTTTTGGAAGTTTTAAAAATAAAAAATAGTAATATTTTGTAAACAATTCGAATCACCCTGAACACCGTCGGTACTCACGCGTGTCTTACAGATTAGACGATATGGAAGATAAGAATTTAGCCAAACAAAGCGGCTCATCGTTGATCAAGATACACCAATATGATTAGAGTGATTAAAAACGCTGCCAAAGAGCAATAAAAATCAATAAGGCAGTAAGAGAGTTGATTCAAGGAGACAAGAAGACCAAAGAGAAATATTTTATGGGCTGAAATAAACTTTTATAATTGTGTTGTTTGAATTTCCTCACATATAAACTATTCATTTTTAAATGCCGTCAATAGCTGAATTGCTTCAGTACGTTAGTATTAGCGTCGGTCGAATATATCTGGATAGCCTATACAAAATTTTCCGTCACTTCTTTAATGATTCCAATTGATGTCCTCATCTTTAGCATGTGCGAGCGCTAAGTTTTAATCCATAAGCTAAATTTAGTTTTTAGAACGCATTCCTCTTCCTCATCTCCTAGTTACAAAAAAACGGTAGGATAATTTTAGGACGTTACAACATCTAATTCCTTTTTAATTATTGATTCCCATATTAAGGAATCCATAACCGTCTAACCAGAAAGCGGTTGGATCGTTTATCGGATCTTAAACAACTGGAGCAGCCTTTTTATTTGATATTAGAAATAAATCAATCACACATCATGAGAGCTGTTGTCCGTGTTCTGCTGTTAATAGCACTATCAATAGCCGTTGTGGTAGGACAAGATGTGACAGCTTCACAGATGAGTGATTACTTCTTATGGTCTACAACAGATGGAAAGAATGCTATTATATTAAGAGATAACACAGTCAAGACGGTCTTGTCTTTATGGTATGGAGTTACTGGATGGAACGACGTCAACGGCATACAGAACTGGATATACAACGCATATAGCCAAGGAGCCATACCCTATTTTAACTCATACAGCTTCGGTAACATGGTCTACGGAATGACCGCCCAAGCTTCAGCTATTGTAACTTTAGACATGCACGTCGCACAGGCTATCGGGAACAGATATGCCTTCGTAAACTTTGAGACCGAGTGGGATGCGGACGGCGTTTACCAGTACACAAAGTCAACAGAAGGAGTACAGAATTTATTGGACAGAATTGCTACCTTTAGAAGATATGCTCCAAACGTCATCCTTACTTCTAGTCCAGGTTTATGGCAAGCCCCATGGCAAGCACAAATGTTCCCCTTCTTCAAGCCTGTCGACTCAAAGTTGGACCTGAGGTCAGTGTTATACAGCGCAGTATCTAACGTGAATGACTGTTGTTGGAGACAATTGGCGGGAAGCAACGGAGCCACTACAATGTTCACCGACGGAAAGGTTATTTCAACCGCTTCTCAATCATACAAGCAAATGTCAACAAACTTTGACTTTGGTAATCAATTCTGGGGCACGACCACCAGGAAGTGGATTTCCGCCGATGTGGCTG
Source organism: Acrasis kona (assembly GCA_026419775.2). Classification (NCBI taxonomy): domain Eukaryota; phylum Heterolobosea; class Eutetramitea; order Acrasida; family Acrasidae; genus Acrasis; species Acrasis kona. The sequence goes on from JAOPGA020000657.1 coordinate 118,964, forward strand.
TTACTGACTGCGGATGGGGATCAGCTGGACGCGTGGCCATCATCAAAAACATTGTCGATAATTTACCTACATTAATCTCGTCCGGATGGAGAGGAATGATTTTAAGAGACGAATCTGCACCAGCGAACTTGAGATTTATGGGTATGAACAACGAGGCGGGATTTGTTTGGAGCCAAGATGCTGCGACAGTATCGATCATGTCACAAGGATTAAACACTGCTAGAACATTAATGAGACAGGTTTGGAATTCAGCCACCACTACCACTAGAGCTCCAACTACCACAAAAACACCAACCACTACCAAGGCCCCAGCTACAACCACAAGATCACCGACTACTACAAAAGCTCCAGTCACTACCACAAAAACACCAACCACTACCAAAGCTCCAGCTACTACTACAAGATCACCAACCAGCCAAGTCTCTATTCAACTACCACAAAGGCCCCCGCCACTACAACCAGATCGCCCACAACAACAAAGGCAACTGCAACCACCACCAGAGCCCCAGCTACTACAACAAAAACACCTACTACAACTAAAGCTCCTGCATATGACACTAGAGGCTGCTGGACTTGTCCAGCTGGTTACACACATTGGTTCGTAACCGGAAGTGGATATAGCTCCGCTCCCAACAACGACCAATGCGCTTAGTGTAGTAATTAGGAAGCGCAATGTTATGGATGCCCCTGAAGAGCAAACGGAAGAACAAACAAACGTTGAAAGTGATGAAGTACCAACTGAAGCAGAGGATGATTCCACATCCGTTCAACCACCTGTAGCAACTGAACCAGATATCATATTTGAATTGAGACCAACGTCCTTGTATATCTCACCAAACAAAGCATTCGCAGGAGATAGAATCGACATTTATGGATACAGTTTCTCATCTCTTATTGGTGATGTTGTTTGCGATTTCACTCACTTTGAAGATAATGACATCACATTGGGCAATACAATTCAAGTTAAGGCTCAGTGCAGTGACTCTACCTGTTCATGTATTGCACCCAAGTTTGAAACGGCTCACAACAGTGTTGTATGGGTCGATCTCAAGATTGGCGATGAGTTGCTACCACAACCCAATGGAAGATTATCTTTCATTTACACCGACGATTCTTTGTTCACTTTTGTTGCTGATAAGTCTGGACAAATTGCGAACAAGTTATCAGGTGATGCAAGTGTTTTAAATGCTAAAAGTGCAGTGTCCTCTGATATTGAAAACGGTATCGAGTTGAGTTCAGTCATCTCAAGTTCACAAACAAGAATGGCACTAGTCAGTTCTGAAAGTTTCCCTGCAGTGAATAAATTCGCCCAAGTTGACTTCGAAACTAGATTCGATGGAGAGTCACCATCACACGCACATATCATAGAGTTGTCTTTGGTATCGAGTGAAATGACATTCTCTGCATCTCTAGAAAGAGCATCTAGAAACATCTACTTGATCCACAACTCTACAAAGAAATCTTTCATTGTAAATGATTATTGCGCTTTCGAAGACAGCACAAAATACAGACTCACTATCTCTATAACAGGACCATCCAAAGAAGTACCATATGCAGTAAATGCTGAGTTGTTAACTGCGTCCCTAGAACCTATTTGCAAGATCTCACTACCATTGAAGAATCTTGACGTCGGCGCCTACAAAAGCGGAAGCTTTAAAGTAGCCCTATCACAAAGCAACATTGAATATCTAACGAGATCTAGTGCTGTTGTGCCAAAATCTATCGTTGCCGTTGATATTATCAGTGTTGCAGTAGGATGCCAGAGTGGTGCTTCTTGTTCAGCAGATTCCGTAGAAGGTGGAAGCACACCAGCTGGTACCATTATTGGAGCTGTTGTTGGAAGTGTACTTGGTACTATATTGTTGCTATCAATTATAATTGGAATTATTGCTCTCACTGTTCGTGCGGTAAAGATTAGGAGGAGAGGATATAAACCAGAGGTCGTTATACGAGCACAAGACAAGGAGTTGGTCAATTCGCCAGGTGTAGCCCAATACACTCATATCATGAGTCCAGGTAGCCCCGGTAGCAACACACAACCACAATTCGCGTTACCACTAAATCTCAACACAAAGATGGACAGCGACAGTAAAGGGTCATATCAACATCTCACATCCGGTACTCCATTCTCACCAGACCCAGACGCAATAAGAGTTGCAGTTATGACACCATTATCACCAGAAGATAGAGGGTCTTTTGCTTTTACTGGAGCTATGATGAAGGGACAGGAAATTGAGCAAGTGTAAATAACATTATAACAAGTAAACTTTTAAATTATGCATAATACTCTTGTTAATCCATGGACAAACAATGAACACCTTTTATACCCTTCAATATCCCCGCAGAATATTAACATATGGACTTATTTGAGTTAATTTATTTGAGTTAATAATAGATGGATTCCAATTTTCGTTAGAAGTATTTGAAGGAAGTCCATATACCCACTATATGTATACTCATGCAACGATATTACTATATGAGGTTTGTGACCATTATTTTCAATACATTTACGTAACACTCGTCCCCAAAGTATGGTTTAAGCGTCATAAAAACTATTGGGTTTCATAAAGATTTTTTTAATACATCGTTTCTATTACGAGTTATTTATACCGGTTGGATGAAAACAAAAATATCTATTTTCTCAAACATGCGCAACACCTAGTATGTCGCAACACCAATACTCGATAGCACACTCATACTCTCGCATCACATACACCACACGCGCCTCAATCTTCAACTTGATCACGACTCAAAAAAAGTACGGGGATGCTTTCAAAAACACGCGTCCCTCCGAACACACTCGAGCAAACATGAAGCTAAAAAAACAAAGTGCTCCTCCTTCAACAAAATACCCTCCTCCAAGCTTTCATGTAAAACAACTCTGCGCCAAACATGAACTCTACATATCATATGTTCGTCCTTTCCCCTCGAACACTCACAATGCTATAAAAAGTAACAAACAAAAAACAAGCGCCACTCACTTTTATCCAGCTTCTAGCACATGCGTATGTGTATCCACGAGCGCATGCCTTCATAGTAACCCTCATAAAAGGAGCCGCATACGTCCCTAGCCGAAAGTATCTCTGTACAAGAAAAATAAATAACTTCTTTCCTACTTCAACACCTTCATTGAATATTCACAGGAATCCTCTATATCCATAATGGTAATAATATTGGACTTTCCGTACCCGCTTCCATATCCATCCATAGTGAAAGATGACAACTTGTTGCTTCTACCTCCCTCATCAAGAAAGTGGTTCTGAAAGAAATCTGACACGTGAAAATAAAAAGCTATTTCGATCATTTAAGTCCGGTGTTATTGATTAAAATATACTACAGTTATTTCCCTTGCTATTTATGCTGTCTATCCTAATAGTTGATGTCGGAAAAACTCCTATCGTTGTGGTTCTCGATTGGCTAACGTAACGACGTTGAAATTATAAAAAACTACTATGACCACCTGTCAACAGCTACCACATCTTAATGAGTTATTGTTACCTTTGTACCAAGAACCTGAGAGATTTGCTCAGCAGGCTCAGAACATTGAATGGGACCAGAGGCTCGATATGTCCTACGAAAAACAAACCATACAAGAGCCCACACTAAACAATGTTACAGACATGGTCATCAAAGAAAATGAGGTGGACAGTACCACGCTCTTCACCAAATCCACCAGTGTAGAATATACTAAGCAACATGAATATCAGAATAAATCAAAGATCAAGGCTCACCAGGAAATTAGACTGCGCACATGGCTTCGCGACAACATCAATAATCCATATCCATCAAAGAGGAAAAAGACTATTTTGGCTGAAGAATTGGGAATGACTGAGGAGCAGGTAAATAATTGGCTTTATTGCCGACGCAAGAAACACAATGCTCATCACAAGGCTGAGTAATGCCAATAAACAACTATTTTCACTAGTATTTGATATTCCTGTAAATATTTTCATAAAAGTAGGATTGGCTCAGTGATGTGAGATTACCCACCTGTATGTAGAGATAATCGTTTAATTGGTTCTGCCGTGGGGTTACTTTTCGTTTTACTATGATGGTTAAATAAATCTACGTCCGAGGGTTAAATATTCAACACATTCTTTCATCTCTGATATGCCGTTCGCCTCTACATATTCTTTGAATGCCACCCTAATAAATTATAAACGTCGAATTTAATTTTAACAGCGTGGTTGTTGGTCACAATCAAATGCAAGTTAATGTCCTCAACACTCACCAACAACCAGATTATCATCCTTGAAATATTATTGGCAGCGCTTCAACATTATTTTAAAAACATTCCATAAGGTCACCATTTTAATCAATTCACATGTCACGTCAAATACCGAAAGGTACAAGGATAAAAACCTTTATGACGAACACCATATCAGCTGAAGCTATGTCCGAAATTCACCAATTCTAGCGCACTTCTAAGCATGAAAAACAACTCTTCCAAACAAATATTTATACGTAACGATGAATTAAACTCGAGGAGCATCCAATACCAAAAATAAGTGAAGTGCGGGGATTGACTTTTTTATAGGTTTGTGTGTGATAAATTAGGCACACAATGCACAGTTAAAGGTCTGACGATAATCAGACTGTGCAAGAGCTAAACATACATCGATTGTTAGCTCATCTTTAATGATTAGAACCTTCTTTTTATCGCGAGCTACGTGCCTGTATTAATTGATGTAATTTGTTGATTGACCTTTTAAAGTTTAGTGTTGAATGTTTGTGGACCTGTTATTACAACAGCAAACACATGCCATCTCATAAGACCAGTCTCAGTCATGATTTTCTGCGTTAGTCAAGTAAGTGCTTATGTTTATAGTATGATACTAACAAAAGACCTGGTTAACATCATATGCGCCCACGGCAGTTGTTCGTTCTATGTTTATATTTGTCTGTGCCATTCAAATCTCCAACTTTTTGGCGTCTGTTGTGTGATATTCTCCAGCGGGATTGTATATAGAAAAGGCGATGTCATGGTTGTGTGGGGTTAACAACATTACAAGCACTTCTGGAACGCCGCTAAAATGATTAATCATCCAGAAAACCAAATGCGGTCGTACAGTCGCCATAAGACGAGGTCCCATCGGTTGTTTTTAATGCTTATAAAAATATCCGGGAAGTTGTAAACGAAAACAACAATGAATGAAATTATTTTATTAACAGCCAGCTGGGTTGGGATTTTCTTGAACACCAAATACCTTTAGAATTTTGGAGTACATTTCGAATCGAGTGTTACATGATCCACGGCAGGGACTGCAATCATAAGCTCCATTGATTTTTTTTGTAGAGCTTCCAAACTGTCCGTTCTGGACTCCAGGGTCGCTGTGAACATTGACCTTCCAGAAGTAGAAGGCAGTATTCCAAGAGAGTTCTTCTGAACGAGAGACGGCGTCAGGGTCATTGAATAACCTGTTTGGATCCCCGAATAGGTATTGACTAGCTGCCTTATAGTTACTAGAAACATCAATCAAAATCTGTTAAATTTAAAATACATACTAGCTCCAAGTTAGTTGGATGTAACCACGCCCATAGTAGAACTTATTACCTGGATCTCCAGGTGAGCGGTATTCGTTCGGGCATTTGTTATCCTTGCACCTTGTCTCTTCCTTAAACTTCAGACCTCCACTCTCATGCAAGCTGTTGTAATAAATATTTTGTGAAATTTCTAGAAGACATACATATGCGCAAGGAACATGGCTAATTCTCTATTATTGGTAATGCCGCCCTTTGTTTGGTAGTTGTTGATAAATGCATTGTATTTGTCTTGAGATGGGGAGGGATATCCAAATGCTGTCACTGCATTGACAAATTGGCCGAATGAAATTTTACCACCTGGTGATGGTGGCGATGGTGGTGAAGGTGGTGAAGGTGGTGATTGTCCTCCATCACGTACGCATACCACGACACCGAGCTGAAGGTTGTTGCAATTTAAACCAGGATTGATTTGGTAGAATTTGTCCAAGGTCAAGCCATGGTCATTGGCAATCTTCCAGCAGTAATCACCTGAATTAACAGTGTAGGTTTGGGCACACGAATGTACGTAATAAACCAAACACAGCAACACTAATGAAAGCTCTACAGCTTTCATTTTGACTGATTATAGAGGTAAACCGAAGGAATAATTGCCGATTGTAAACAAAACCACCGGTGCTGTCCTACTACGATATGGACATAGAGGAAGATGAAGCAGTAGAACAAGAATTGAAGCCAACAAATGATATCGAAGACAATAGTGAAAAATGCATTCGGATTCTCAACGACCTTTTAAATCAGAAATCGATTGGTGCAGATGACTTTAAATTTTGGAGGAAGAAGTTTGAACATCTGAACAGCACGTTTTTTCAGATTATGGAACGCGAGACAGCTTATCACAATAAAGGTAAAAAGCTTAATAGAGAGCTACTCGCAGAGAAAAAAAGACTTCGAGGAACTGAGAAGGACAGAATCAATAACCAGCAATATTTGACTGACTTGAAACGAGACCTTCTTAAATCTGAAAACCAACTTGCTTTGAGTAACGAAAGCGAATCTGTACAGCAAATCAAAATCATTGAAACAGAGAGAAAGATTAGTAGTTTGGAGAGGGACAAAGCTTCATTATTGGAGCAGAAAGATCAACTCGAGCGTCCCATCCTAGATAAATTGAAAAATGAAGTGAGAGATTTGAAGAACAGCATTAGAGAAACTACGGATAGAATCAAAAAAGAAGAGGCTAATAGAGTGTACAACATGGAAAATATCAAAAATTTAGAGTCTGAAACCAAAGATCTTCGTGAAAAGGAAACTGAACTATCAAAAGAGCTATCAACGTTTCGTCGAGAGCCTGAACGGACAAAAAAACAATGTAGCATCGTACAAAAGGCTTTGAAAGCAGCTCATGAAGATTTAAAACTCAAAAAAGAAAAAATAGAGTCTTTGGACCAGGAACTATCGAAACAAGAAAGCAAAAAGGAGGAGGTCACCAAAATTAATTATAACATTTTTATTTATGGTGACAACTCTCGCTTAAAGTTTCAGCAAATTGAGAAGGAGATAAACTCAATGAGAGGCCAACAGCAATCCGAAAAGCAAAGCAATAGCGTGGCAATGGCCGACCGCGTCACCATTAATCTAGATATTCAAAGTAGGACCAAGCAGCTCAACAACGAAGCAGAGTTTTTAAAATCTCTACAAAAAGAGGAAGAAACGCAAGCTAGAGCCTGTAAACGTATGGACGACCAAACAAAAGAATTATCCAGAGAGTTGACCAAACAAAAAAAGCTTCTTGACACCATCATCAAGGACCGCAATACACAAAGAACACTCTTAGAAAAGATTAAAGAAGAAAAGATTGAACTTGACAGAGATGTAGAACTACAAATTCATAATTTACTTTCTGGTGAAACGGAGTGTAAAATTCTAGACGACCGTCTCAAATCAAAAGAGGACAAGGTAAAAGAACTAGAGGATAAGATCAAAAAGAGCATGACGGATGAGAGGGATTTGCAAAAAAGAATTACTGCCATGGAGATGGACAGAGAAAAGCAAGCAAGAGAGGCCACTAAACAAAAAAATGCACTTGTGGACGCCATGGGCGAGATCAAAGTTAATGTTTTTGTGAACGATGAACTTCAAAAGAAATTACTAGAGATTGAAACCCAACATGCCTTTGTTACCCTACAATATAGCGCCACCAAACAAGATCGCAACAAGTATGCAAAACACATTCAAGATTGTGCACAGAGCATGGCAGAGGTCAGAGAAAAGAATAAAATTTTAGAAAATGAACAAGAAGTTCTCACCAGACAGTGCCATGATAAGGACAAGGAAGTCAAAAGAATAAAAAGAGCAGTTGACGAAGACATGGCCCAAAAAACAATTCTCATCGGTGAGTTTAGTGCAAGAAAGATTAAGTACGAAGAAAAGGAAAAGATCAACAGGGAGCAAATCATGGAAATTGAGAAATTAAACATGACCATCAACACCATGGAGGAGCTCATGCTATCATTGAAACATCAATACGAAAATGGAGTCCAAGATCGCAACTTTACAGGCATACAGTTAATTGACAGGAACGACCAATTGTGCATCTTGTACGAAAAGAGCAACATGCAAGAGAACCTAGTGACACAGGGTGAGTTGGTGCTGAACAAGATGGACCAAGAACAACGTCTTCTGACCCTTGATTTGGAAAACGTAAAAAGAGAGCTACAAATAGTTTACAAGAAAGTTCCAGAGTTCCATGCACTACGAAGGCAGCGTGAAGACCTGCAACGACAAATTGAAGAAGCATCAGACACTGCGAACAAGTTGAGCAAAGAATTGGAAAATCCACAAAACAACAATCGATGGCGCCGATTAGAAGGACCCAAGAGAGGAGAAAGAAACATGTTAGCAAACACTCACATGGTGTCAACATCATCGAACGACATGAACGCAACATCACCCAACAATGAATTGAGATCAAGCATCAAGTTGGATCAAGGACAAGAAATGTTGACAAGCAGTCACAATGGAAAAGATACATTTTTAACAATGGTCAACGACGATCATCATCATCACCATGATGGAGACGTACCCAACGACGAAGAACTTTTATTAAAAATACAAGAATTGGAAGAAAAATTGAATACAAGAAAAGAACAATTGATGGAAAAGAACCTAGTCATTCAGGAGGTAACCAAATCATCAGACAAGTTGCGCAAATTAGCAATCAGCGGAAGAGATCAAACATTCGACCTAGCAGTCAGCATGAATCAAATTCAAGGACGCATCAAGGACACCAACAAACAAATGATGGCCACATTAGCAGAATTAGCCATCTACAAAGCGAACTCTGCCAATTACCAATCCATGAATGAACAATTAACAAAAACATTGGACGAAATTAAACAAAGAATGGAAAGAGGCGAACCTCCATCTCTAGAGATTTTGGAACAAATCGAAAAACAAGAAGAGAACGAAAGGAGAAGGAAACAAGAAATGATGGCGAGGAAGGAACGTGCGGATGCTGAGGATTTACCGCCAACTATTATTAGAACAACTGCGGCGGGAAGGGTTAATTCTTATATTCCGGACGATCGATTGGGCATTCCTAAACCTTATTACTTTAAACCCATGATGTGGACTGAGAGCGGAGCCAATATGAGACATTATAGGAATCCAAAGAAGAGGGAAATTGTTTTGTAAATAAAGAGCGTAATCATTATTCTTTGTAACTGTCTTGTTGAAATTTCTTGTTTACAAAATTAAATTCTAAAGTTGAGTCACGTTGAATATGAGTGGGGCTGGATTGGATGAAGTGGAACTTGAAAGTATGTTTATGGTTGGGATATTCGTGTGATGATGATTAAGGTTCAAAAAAGAGAACGATTGATCAAGTTGATGATGTGGATAGTGATGAGGATGATGGCAACAAAAAGATGAAAAAGAGCCCAAAAGCCAAAGTGGCACTTGCAATAGGGTATCAGGGCACAAATTATAATGGATCACAAACACAAGCCAACGCGTAATTATTACATTTGATTTGACATTTAACACATTGTAGCAACCACGACAGCGTCACGGTAGAAGATGTCCTATTCCAGGCCATTGTACGCGCGAATGGCATCAGTCAATCAAATTCAGACAACATGAAGAAAGTATCCTGGCACAGAACAAGCAGAACAGACAAGGGCGTTCACGCCTGCATCAACGTGATCAGTCTAAAGATGATGGCGGATCCAGGCATTGTAGATCGCATCAACAGCGAACTACCAGAGGACATTCGTGTCTACGGTTACAAGAGGGTCATGACCTCCTTCAATCCAAAAAATATGTGTGATTCCAGACAATATGAATATGTGCTGCCGACATTTACGTTACGTCCAATTACCGAACAAGAACGTTCCGTACCAGATGAACAAGAAATAACAAGCGTCACACAAGATCAACTATCGTACCGTATAGACGCAGCTACTTTAGAAAGGGTAAGAACACTTTTAAATCATTATGTTGGTACCAGGACATATATGAATTTCACACAAAAGAGCAAAATCAACGGAATGAACTCAACTTCAAGGTTTATAAAGGAATTTACGTGCAGCGATCCGATAGTGATGGATGGGATGGAACTAGTGGTGATGAAAGTATGGGGTCAGAGCTTCATGTATAACCAGATCAGAAAGATGATTGGATTTATTCTATACGTACTCAGAGGACACGCACAAGAGTCAGACTTTCAGTTGGTGTTTGATGCGAAAAAATCATATGACGTTCCATTGGCACCTGGTGCTGGTTTGATGCTGGAGATGCTTCACTTTGAGGGTTACAACAACACACATCGTAACATTCATGGTCCATTAAAGTTTGAAGAATACCAACCTGCCATGGATGAGTTAAAGGCCAAGATCAGACTAAGCATCGTTAAGCAAGAGGAGAAGGAATGCATCATGTCGAAATGGATACACAAGCTAAAGTCAATTGAGGTTCGGTGTAGAGACACGACGCAGGAGGAAATTGATGAAATACAAAAAAGAAAGAAAACACGTGCAAAGTATGAACGAGATGAATATTAAAGTTTACAATTTCTTCTTACAGTTATTGTTGTGTGTTGTTGCCTTTGCTCCAGTCTATTGGGAATGTGGTGATTCTTGGTTGGTCTGCAAGGATGTTTCTTTGTATCTTGTCTACTTCGTGTGGGTTTGGTGGGTTCTCTTTAAGTAGTGGATCTGTGTATTCGTTGTTGATGAAGTAACCTACTTGTACAAACTTTTCGTTCAAGTATGAACCCTCCAAAAAGATTACCGAGTTATCCAAAAGTTGATCTCTTGGAATGGATTCGTGGTTTGGTGGGTTTGCTGAGAAGGTGAATTGATTTGTGCCGACGTTTATGGGACCGACCATAATAGAGTCCAACTCTTGATCTTGTGCGTCGTCTTCACTGCTTCCTACATAAACCAACTTCCATTCGAGATCTTGATTTGTTAGTTTGTCATCCCGCAGAGATTAATTTACCTTCTTTGAGCTCCTCCACGCACTCAAAAGTGACCTCAATCTCTATTGGCGAGTTAAAAGGTGCAGGGTTCGAGAAGACCTTGACATCTTTAATCATAACAGAGGACATGTTTCACTTTTTCCCTCTTTTCTTTGGTTCGAAAAAAAACGGTCGGTCAACATAAAAATGTCAAAGAATTCGAGGAATTATTGTAAGTATGGGTATCTTTTAGGTTATTGAAGACATTAGAAACAGTATCAATATCGTGTTATCTCGAAAAATTCAAGGTATTGGGAATATAATACATTATAAAAACATATTGTAACAGTTCTATGAGTGAAAATTGATGGGAACTCGCGGTCGACGATCATCCTTTCGAGCAAGTAAAGTCCTGATTTATTGCTTCGTGTCGGCTCTCATCATAATTTTCTTTTTTCATGCTTTTGGCCATGCTTCTTCAGAAGAAACACGTGACGAGGTAACAGAGGAAGATATAAAAGCACTAAAGAAACTGTTTGATTTACCCATTGCACCTCGGAACACAATAAAGCGCAAAGTGTTCAATGAGAATGAATATTTTTCAAAGTTCAACTCCTCACTTCAAAGCGACAATATTTTTCGCGCTGGCGAAACACTGCCCTTGATACAACCTGTAAATAAGAACAAAGGGGTAATTATTATCCTTGCGAGCCCAATGAGTAAAGTGCTAAAATATCGTGATATATCAGTGAGGAGGGCAGACCTGTTGAGGGGTTGTTTGGTCAACATTGACGCTTTTTATAATAAGCACTATGGACCATATCCTGTAGTAGTTTTTCACGAGGACTATGACGAATACACACAAAGAGACTTTCAGGCAGCCCTCAAGTATACAAAAGTGTTTTGGATAAGAGTTGATTTAAACAAGGCCAATGAGTCACAAAAACGTCTTTATAAGCTTACAGGCGGCGATAAACAGCAATCCACAGATTGGGGATATAGGCAAATGTGTAGATTCTATTCTGGACTCATGCATCAACATTACTCACTATCACTTTTTGATTCTTATATGAGGCTTGACGACGACTCGAGATTCGATACAGTACCAGAAAATGACTTTTTTGATTTGTTAAATGAACGTCGTCTTAAATATATATACAGGGCTGAGTTACCAGATCCTTGGGGTTCCGATCAACTCACTAGGGTTGTGAAATCTCATTTTTCTAATGCAACTTTCCAATTGTCATCCTCTCCTTATACTAATTTCCACGTTTCGAAATTTGATCTGTGGAGGAGTCGAGAGTTTTTGTCCTTGTTTCAAAAGATGGATAGTTCACAACTATTCATCAAAAATCGTGTCGGAGATGCTCTGGTGCATGATGTGGTGCTGCAAGTCTTGTTAAAGGAGAGCCAAAAGCAGATGGTTGTTGATTTTGGTTACAAACATAATTTCCACTCCTTTGAGAAGGGTTCTAGAAATTACATGTTCATAGTTGACCGAAGTTTTTATCATAAATAAGTTTATTCTTGATCATTGTCATTTTGTAATTCTTCTGGCAAAACTTGTCCGTTTAGAACTGCATCTACGTGTTGTTGATGTTGAATAAAGTGTAGGTCATCATTTGGTTCGTCTTGTTCTGACGAAACCACTACTTGCTCCGATTTTACAGGAGGCGAACTTTGTTGGGTCCAACTGCCTGTGGTGACGGTCTGAATTACAGGAATCTCTACTCTGCTGGCATTAGGATCCGAGTAAAGCAAGCTCAAATCTGGAGCTCTGAGGTTCTCTTCCTCTGTAGTTAGGGCCTTTTTGCGCACCTCTTTTGCAGTCAAATCTCTTGTGAATTCATTTGGTCTCTCGGTCGCTCCAAAGATGTGGTGTTGGTGTTGGTCGCTACTAGCGGGTGATGAATTTAAGGATGGGCTGGGTTGTCTTTTGATTATCTTTGTTGTGGTTGTGGTTACTGAAGTGTTGACGTGATTGGTAGGAGATGTTGTATAGACGATTCTGCCTGGAGAGTTTGGGCTGGATACAGTGTGGCGACTTTGAATGCTTGGAGATGAGGTATAGACGATTCTACTTGGAGAGTTTGGACTAGACACTGTGTGGTGGTGTGCTTGAGTAGTGGTTGGAACTGACGTGTAGATGATTCTGCCTGGAGAATTTGGGCTAGACACTGACTTTGAATATTGGTTTTTGTGAACAGGTGATGCGCTGACATATGTTGTGGTTGTAGTGTGTGCCGGTTGGCCATCTTGATTGTAGGTCACTGTGGTTACTGTTTTAGAGGGAGATTTTGGAGAACCAGTTTGGAATGCTTGATAGACAACCTTTCCGCTAGGAGATTTGGGGCTAATGGTTAGATTTCTAAAATTCTGATGGTCAGGTGTCTGCATCCTCTTATTCGTATTGCTGTAAATTTCGGATGAGTAGCAGTATACTTTACAAAGATATTTTGATTATTAAACCAGGCACTATTTGATTACAAATCGAATAAACCAGTGTCACTGGTTTTCACTGGGTTGTATGTAGTTGATTTGAAAACAACATTACCCACACAAAGGTAAAGAACACTTCGCTTGACAGTATAACGGTCGTAACTTCTTTTCGATTGCACATCTGTCATCTTGTTCGCAATCATTTCTGACTTTATATCTTCCATTTGGATATAATACGATATTGATATATCAAGTGGAGGGCTAATTATAGATATTTTTCAGAAACCCAGTTACAACAACTTTCAATCATGTTTCACACATTGCACCCCGTCCTCTTGATTAGCACATTTGTCGTCAACAAGATACTCCCGAGAACAGCGCAATCAAGTTTCTACATCGTAGTGGCAACAGCCATGGAGCTCGCGACAGAACAGTTGTTTCCAAACTCGATAAATAAACAAGTTGGAGGATCTAATCGCACCCTTCAAGAAGTACTTCAAATCGTTTTACTTGGGTTCTCGATAACTTGCCTAATACTTTCGGGGCTCTTCAAATCAGAGAGCGACACTGACAACAAGAAACCAAACAATCAGATCAAAAACAAGAATTTAATTCTCAAGTACGAAACGAGAGAGTACAAAAATAACGTAAAGCAGTACCAAATCCCTGTATACTGTGGCAAAGCAGATCAGGTGGCGCCGTTATCAAATGCCACATCACCGCTCCATCTACACGTAGAGCAAACGCTAAAACTACCAACACAAGACATTTACAAACCGCACTTTGCAAAACTAATGGATGATGCCGATAAATTGTCTTTTACAAAAAACTTGTTCCACGTCCCCGAGAACATTACATACATGTGTGGAAATTCTCTAGGCCTACAACCAAAGTCACTCCAAGCCATGCTTCAGAACCACTTGGACAAATGGGCACATGTTGGTGTGAAGGGACATTTCACAGGAGACTATCCTTGGTTTGAGATTGAAGATTTTCTGGTTGACAAGATGGCACGTGTGGTTGGAGCCAAACCCATTGAAATTGGAATCATGAACACTTTAACATCAAACTTACATTCATTGCTAACTGCATTTTATAATCCAACGGATACACGTTACAAGATTTTAATAGAAGAGTCTCCTTTCCCTAGCGACATGCATGCCATCACCAGTCATGTATTATCACGACGCATCAACAAGTCACCCGAACAAGTCGTCATTCAAGTCGGAGCGAAACCAGGAAGCGACATTATCACAACACAAGACATTTTGGACACGATCACACAATTCAAGGATGAACTTTCGGTGGTCATGCTAGGAGCCGTTCATTTCATGACGGGTCAATTTTTGGATCTCGAAGCAATCACTAAACACGCACACCAATATGACATTATGGTTGGATTTGACTGCGCTCATGCTGCCGGTAACATTAATTTAAAGTTGCATGATTGGAACGTTGATTTTGCATGTTGGTGTACTTACAAGTATTTAAACTCTGGCCCTGGAAACATTGCCGGATTGTTCGTACATGAGAGACATGCTGACGCAAGTATGAAAGAGTTGCCAAGACATGGCGGTTGGTGGGGACATGCAAGAAAGACAAGATTTACTTTGACTAATAAATTTATTCCTCAAAGAGGTGCGGCTGGTTTCCAGTGCAGTAATCCTAGTGTAACTGATTGTTTGTCCTTGTTGAGTAGTTTAGAAATCTTTGATCGTGCTGGTATTGATGCCTTGCGTGAAAAGAGCGTGCTGTTGACTGATTATTTGGTTTTGTTGTTAAAGGCTCAAAAGGAACTAGTGGGTGAAATTGAAATTTTGACACCGAGTGATGTCCAGCGTAGAGGTTGTCAAGTGAGTGTGAGAGTGTTGAAGAGGGATATGGATCAAGTAAATAAGGATTTGGATAGCAGAGGCGTTGTTTGCGACGAAAGGGAGCCTGATGTGATTAGAATCGCGCCCACTCCACTATATAACACTTTCCAGGATGTTTATCGTGTCGTCTGTGAAATTACCAAAGTATTCTCAAAATAAAATGTACAATTAAACAAACTTCTGGACTAGTTAAATCTGGCCTTTATTAATAATTGCCATTTAATGTATCGGTCATCGCTTCATAAAACCTCGATACAATGCATTAAATCTAAATTGTTGTACTTTGTTATTGTTCATCAAACGGTGACGTAACCGAATTTCCCACTACCAAGAAACGTTAGGTACGGCATTACTGTTTTATCTCTCGGTGCGAAATGTTTACCGTTCCAATACTTTTCTTTTACGAATGCCTTTTTGATTGTACAATGCAATAGATTATGACCGGAATTGCTTTCTTGATCAATCTTATCAACTACACAACGTAGTTGAGCAGCACACTCGTCGATTCCCCAGTTTATCTCTTCATTTAAATCACCTCCATCCATCCAACCAAACCTGCTTGGGGTTACGTTCGGTATTTCAGCCCATTTATCAACCTTTTGACCTGTACAACCTCCGATAGAAGTGACAACAGATTCCATGCCCTTCACAGGAACATTAAGAATAAAGTCGCTGGACTCAGAAATTAAAGACGCGGTAAATCTTTTCTTATTCATTGAGCATATAAAGTGAGCGTGGTTATCAACGAGGGTTATCCAAGAAATCTTGAACGGTTAAAACAATTAACTAACTTCGTACACACCGTCATAATGTTCCGCAAAATTATTGAATTATCTTTTTTACTCGACGTGAGTAAGCAAACAGGATTTGTATACAAGAATCTAGAAAGTAATTGTGGCTGATCCACGCTAAAAATTTGTGACATTGCCAATGATGGTGTTTGCATTTTTAATATTGCATCCATCATTACAAATTCGTCTTCATAAATCGTTTTAAAAGATGTCTAACAGAGGAGATAAACCCTCTGATTTTGATGCTTTCGAACGATTGCCGGAGAGAAAGGAGCCAACAATAGGCTTACGATCATCAGTAAAAAACATCAGCATTAGCTCACCAACATCCCCAATAGGCTCACCAGCGTCACCAATATCACCACCTATTGGTGTGGTAAGGGTATATAGCAACAGCGAATCTATTGATAGCCTCAATCAACGTATGCTTCAAGGCAATGATAAAAGATTTGTTGAATGGCCAAAGTTGGGATTTCCGGACCCAGAAGACCCAGATTTACGTAGGTTAGAATATGCTTGGAAAAGCAAACAGGGTGACAAGTTGGAGCTGGAAGCAGAGAAAGTTTGGCAAGAGTTTCTTCTAAATAGCAATAAAGTAAACAATAGACAGAAGCAATGTCAACAACTCATTCGTAAACATGGAATTCCATCCAAGTATAGACCTAGGGTACGATTTATTTTTTTTGCATTTTTCTAACAAGACAAGGTTTGGATGGAGATAAGGGGCGTCGATAAAAAGATGAAGGAGAATGAGGGGTATTATGATAGTATACTGGATGTACACAAAAACACACCATGTGTCTCGGCTGAGCAGATCCAGTTGGACCTCCACCGTACATTTCCGCAACATCCACTTTTCTTTGAAAATCCAGTCCCTACTTCTGGTAGAAGCCAAATGCAACGCATACTCACAGCATATAGTTGGAGGAACCCACATGTTAGTTACTGCCAAAGTTTAAATTACATTGTTGGAATTCTTCTACTGCACTATAGCGAGGAGCAGAGCTTCTGGATGCTTGTCAGCATACTCGAAGAATTATTACCTGCGAACTTTTATAACCCTCAACTGAAAGGTGTCAGGGTTGACTCTAGGGTTCTAGACGAAATGTTAAAAGATCGTTTACCTAAGCTTCATCAACACTTCTTTAACTGCCACATTGAGGTTCAAACATTTTGTACTGGATGGTTCATGAGACTTTTTGTTGACATTTTTCCTCTAGAAGTGAGTTTATTTAAACGCAAAAAATGATTAACTTTTTTAGACGACAATGAGAATTTGGGACCTCTTGTTCAGCGAAGGAAGCAAAGTTTTGTTCCGCACAATTCTTGCCTTTTTAAAGATTAGCGAAAATGATCTCCTAGGATGCTCTCACATGGGCGAAATGTTACATTACCTTAATGCCGCTCCAATTAGACAATATGACTACAACATTCTTGTAAAAACATGCTTTTCCTTTTATTCCTTGAAAAGAAAGAATTTGGAGGACGCCCGTGATAGATGTACAAAGATTGTGGAGGCTGAGATAAGAGAACTGCAGATCAGAAGAGATGCAGCTAGGCAGCGCATGATGAGCATGAATATGACCATTGCATAAAATAGATATTGATTTGTTCATTTCTTGTTCTTGTTACAATTTTTAATTTTAACCGTTAGTTAGAATTGAGAGTTGACCTCAACAAGTTTTATGTATACATCATGTCCGCACATGACCACTTTATAAATTATGAGTACAAAAAGAGCGTCGCATTGCTCAAAAGTATGCTGTCTTCGTCAAGTTCCTACGAACATTCATTTAAAATCAAACATAATTTATTGATCGCCACATTTTTATCGCAGGAGGACACTCAATCGGAGCCGGGATTCCACGAAGAGAAACTCTTGTTGGGGCTGGAAGAACTTCGGAAAGAATACATTAATAATCATCCAGATCACGATCCTAGAGACATTAGTACATCAAAGATGGACTATAACCTGCTTGTTTATAATCAAGCGTGTTTGTATTTCATGTTTTCTAGATTCGAACATGTACTAAAACTACTCACGCCAATCTTTTCTAAACTCTGCGAGATGCTGGAAAGACAGGTTGTGCTGGACAAACAACAAGAGTCACTTTCGCTCAAGGTTAATTTTTTGCTTTTAGAGACTTTCTTCTCTCAAAAAAATAAAATACAACGAGCGGAAATTGTTATCCGCTATTTGAATGAGGCTTTTCTTTCCTTGTTAAATTATCAACCCAGTGCAAACTCCCCTCACCTTACAGTGCCTCCGTCTCTACCATCTTCTCATGCGGACCACTTGTCCATGGTAGAATGTAAATTCTATTTGCATGTTTATAGGGCGAGATTTTACCTGCTGGGAAGAGACATACAAAAAGCGCAACAGGATTGGGCTGCCGCCATGCAGACCATGAGTTCAGAGGAAATTCCATCCTCTGTTAAGGGTGGTATTTGTGTGATGAAGAGCAGCATGGAGTTTGTTAGTGCGACTTTACAAACTCTAAATCAAAAATATAATAAAGAAATATCACAAAAGCTCTATGCCAAATGCATAGATACTTTGAGAGAGTGCAGTAGCATCATATCTCCTCTAGTTTATTACAATAATATTGGTTGTGCTTATTTACGTATGCAGAAGCCTTATTTGTCTCAAATGTTCTTTAATAAGGGTCTTGTCGTCTCTGATGGAGCTTCTCAGATTGAGAAAGGTATATTATTTTATAATGCTGGAGTACAGTCCATACGTAACTGCGCTTATCAAGCTGCTTTTAATCATCTAGTCGAGGCCTCCTTTGTAATGTATAACAATCCTTTATTATGGGTGCGGATTGCAGAGTGTTGCATTGCTTATTGTCAAGATAATCATGATACAAATCAAACTAATAGGGTAAAAGTTTACTATGGTGACAATGAAGAACGCGAAATGGCTGTTTTGTTGCCTACCTTTGCTACGCCTGTTAATTCTTCTTTATATTACGAAAAAAACACTTTCGTACCTGTAGAAGATGTTTTTGGATTTGAAATGCTAACATCAAAAAACGTCAGGCAGGATATTGGTGAGATAAGCATGGGTACTGCAAATGTATGTTTGAGAAATGCAATGACCCTTATGATGTCTTCTAAAAACTTTCATCCCCTGATTGAACATATTCTTGTAAAGTCAGCTTATGTATCTCTAGAGCTTTGTGATCCATTGTCTTGTTTGAACGACTGTAAAAGATTGTTATCCTTCTCACAATGTTCTCAAATTAGTAGAATTGCTGCCATATGCTATGGCTTTGAGGCGTTATGTGCTTTGGATCAAGCCCAGCAGTGCTTTCACTTGGTGCCCACACAAGAGATGCAACAAATATTTTTGGATATGAAGAAGAGCCAAATACAAGAGCCACTGTTGTCTTTGCACCAATCTTTGTTATTAAATGTTGCTATTGTTTACATCACTCAGGGTCAGTTTAAAGAAGCTCAGGAGATGATTAATGGCGTAAATTCAATATTGAGTAAACAAGAAAAACGGCCTGCAGATATTGCACATATAATGTACTTGTCACAAGTGTATATTCTTATATCCGTTGGCGATAAAAAAAGAGCAATAGAATACATCCTACAAAAATAAGTTAATGTCCTCCTGAAATGATTAAAATAAGAATATGAATTGGATTCATATAACAATAAAAGAGAATTAATGGTGAACCCAAAAGTCTTTCATATTTTGTCGATTACAACAAACAGAGATGAAATATCCCCATCAGGTGGTGATATTTGACCTTGGTGGTGTGGTGTTGAGTTCACCACATGAAGGTTTAACAGAGTATGAGACGGAATTAAACCTGCCAAAATATACTTTAGGGAAACTTCTGAACTATAACGATAACGATGGTGACTTCGCCAAACTCGAACGTAATGAAATTAGCTTTAATCACTACTGCACAGTAACGGAAGAGAAATTCTCCAAATTACACAATCAATCTGGTCAACAAGCATTCTCAGCAAAACGGATGGTGGAGAAGTTGGAGAAATACTCATCAACCATAAATCTTGCTGTGGTTGAAGTTATTGCTAATTTAAGAAGTTTAGGCATCGTGACGTGCGCTCTAACAAACAATTGGTACAACATCGACTCCGAGGAAGTTTTATCCGCAGCCGAATCTTATAAACTAACAACAAGTCAGCATAAAGAAATGACGACCGAATTACGCAATCACTTCGACCATTTCTTTGAAAGCCGCGAGATGCTTCTGAGAAAACCACAATCATTAATCTATAAAAAAGTTTTGGACGCATTAAATGTTGATGCTAAAAACTGCATTTATCTGGACGACATTGGTCAAAATTTAAAACCAATGCGCGAACTGGGGGCAAAAACAATTCTTGTTAAAAATGTTGAGGAAGCGCTGAAAGAGCTGAAGGAGTATTATGAAATAAAGTAACAAATTATTTTCTCTTTTAGTATGTAGTGTTATGAATTACTCGTTAAGACCAAGCAGGGGTAATTCATAGACCTTAAGAAGCCTATAAACAATACACTGACAGCTTTATTCCTGTCGTGAATATAGGAACTATTGTAATGTAATACAAAGTGAATAAATAATTGTTACAAAAAGTATTTTACATTAAATGACAATTGTCATACGGGGGAGGTAATGTGCGATGTCATTTTCAAACGAAAATTTTTAATTTATTTATTTTCCGAGTACTTTTTATACATTCTCTTCTTGGATTTTGTTGCATACTCAGAGTCGATAGCGTTTGATCTTTGGTTAGACAAAGCAGACCAGTTACAGTTTAGCTTCTTGTTACCTTGCTGAGCATATAGTTGAGGAGTTGCCATGTCCGAAATAAGATCGTTCATCTCAAAAGCCATCTTTTGGCAATAGTCTCCTTCACGGTATTCACTTTCTTCTAAGAAAGCCTTCTGGGAGTTCAAAATGTTTCTTGCCCCTTCATAATCACCCTTGTCTGCTGCTATCCTACTTCGCAATAAGGCCTCTGCTTGCTTTACACGAATAATTTGTTTATCAACCTGTTCGTTCTTCTTGTCGGTATTAGCCGCACTAGATCTCTGGATTGATGCCGTAACCTTAACTTCATCCAATTTCTTATTTTGAACATTGTAATAAGACAAGTTGACCACAACAATATTTTGGAGATGAGGTTGTTCGGATGTGACAGCACTCAAAGTGACCTCGAAAATAATATCTTTGCTCTCTCCGGAATACAAATCACCGATTCGGATCTCGTTATCGGAAAGTTTCTTGTAGGAAGAGGAATGTATGGCTTTAATGTTGACACCTTCAAGAGGATCGATTCTGAGTTTAATGTTCTGGGCGGTGACGCTCAAAAGACCTCCCAAGCAGTCACTGAAGGCTTGAGCAATCTCATCGGTCTTTTGTACATAATAGTACAAACCATTTCCTGCCTCTGCAACGGACCTTAGCATGTTTGCATCGTGGTCAGAGCCAAAACCAAACGTGAAGACACTGACGGGCTTGTTCATGGTCATAAGAGAGTCCATGCCTGCGACAATCTGGTCCGATGAAGTTAGTCCTGCATTGGCCTGACCGTCAGTGAACAAGAGAATCGAACCAACATCATTGGGTGCGACTCGATTCTTGCAAACTTCCAAAGCTTTGTAGAGGGCATCGCTAATGTTGGTGCTGTTTCTGTCTCTAATTTTCTTAACAATGTCTTTGGCTTTGGTGCGATTTTCTTGTGTCATTTTTGTGAATTCTAGTACCGTGTCGATAACGTCATCGAAAATGATGAGTGCTAAATTGTCGTGGTCTGTCAACTGATCAATCATGAATGTTAAAGTGTCCTTGACGAGGTTCATTTTATCTCCAGCCATACTGCCTGAACGATCTATAACACAAGTAACGTCGATAGGGGTACGTTCAACTTCAACGTCTGGTGCGTTGATGGTTGCCATAACGTAGAGGTCTCTACTTTCTAGGGGGATTTCGTTGTATTCTGTGCTTGTTGACAATTGCAATGATTGAGCCATGGTTGTATTTTTTTCTTATATCATTTTATGATCTATACCACAGCGAATTTATACTTTTCCTCTTGAAGGAGTTACACCGAAGTTCGTGTCATGATTGTTGTTGAAGTTGAGCATTTTACAAAATCCATAGCTCCTAGTTGATGTCTTTGATTAAAATACTCTTCAGTCAATTATTGACAGATAAAGAAAGTGAGACAGGCTTTCTGGATATATTCATAGTGCCATGTTGTAGTTGATTTGAACCACCTTCTTTTACAAGAACTCAACCAACTGAATTCCCTCATCATGACCAATATCACTTATGATACCATCCCCGGAAGCGAGAAGCTAGATGACAACGATGTAATTTTGGTGACTGGTGGTACAGGTCTTTTTGGAAAGGGTATTGAGGAGGTAGTGCAGACGTTGAAGCTCAAAGGAAAATTTTATTTCGCCGGTAGCAAGGACGGTAACTTGAAGAATCTTGATGAGTGCGAAAAGCTTTTTGAGAAAGTTAAGCCAACTTATGTTTTGCACTTGGCTGCTTTTGTTGGTGGTTTATTCCGCAACATGAAGTACAAGGTTGACTTTTGGTTGGACAATGTGAATATGAACAACAATGTCTTGAGATGCTGCCATAAACACAATGTCAAGAAGACTGTATCATGCTTGAGCACATGCATTTTCCCAGACAAAGTATCATATCCAATCCATGAGGATGTTCTACACAACGGACCACCACATTTCAGCAACGATGCCTATGCCTATGCTAAGCGTATGTTGGACATGACTTCAAGATGGTTCAACCAACAATACTACGAAGGAGAGGCCAGGTTCACTAGTGTCATCCCAACCAATCTCTACGGAAAGTACGACAATTTTAACATACAAGACGGACACGTTCTTCCTGGACTCATGCACAAGATCTACTTGGCACAAAAGAACGGAACGGACTACGTTGTGTATGGTACCGGAAAACCTTTAAGACAATTCTGCTACAATGTTGACGCCGCAAGAATGATTTTATGGACACTTTTGAACTACACTGAGGAGGAACCACTAATCATATCCGTCCCTGAAGAAGATGAGGTCAGCATCGCCGACGTTGCCAAAACCATAGCTGAGGAGTTCAAGTTTGAGAAGGAAATCAAATTTGACACCGAAAAGGCGGATGGTCAGTACAAGAAGACAGCATCAAACGATAAATTCAAAAAGTTATATCCCGACTTTAAGTTTACACCATTCAAGGATGCGATCGCTGAAACTGTCCAGTGGTTCCAAGCCAATTATGAAACAGTCAGAAAATAAAATACATTTTGATACGTTTGTTGTTTATTTTTTTTAACATTTATTTACATTGACCTTGAGTGAGTGGGACTCCTCACAAGAAGAAATTGATTGGTGGTTTGTTCTTTTCTAAATTTTCTTCCACTAGTAAGTTTGTGGCGTGTAACCTCATACTGACTTGACAGCTGCATAACGTGGACTTTGCATTGCACGATTCTTTACACCATCTATGAATCCAGGGCTGTGACTCTCCAAACAACATGATGCCGAAGTGCTTTTTAATAACTAAAAGATCTCCATCAGATAGTGTGTGATGTGAAGAATATGAGGCAAAAAAAGACTTGGCGAGACATTGATACAACTTGGATAAAACAGTATCTGATTCATGCGTAGAAAGCATCCATATCCAGAACAAGAAAATACCAATATCAGTCAATATGTTCCCTGGACCAGAGAATTCCCAATCTATGATAGCACAACTATTTAAATTAGAAGAATGTAATGACATTAAAAATGAATTTGGCCATAAATCCCCAACAATGAACCCAAAATGTGAGTGACCGTTGTTTACATGAGCACCAAACAATGTATCGTATTGCTCTTGAACGGCAGGAGCCAGTCTGTGGTCATTAACACCTGCTTCTATAGCAAGAGATTCTACAGGATCGAACGCGAATCCCTTAAGAAACTCGATGCAGTCTAAATTTAGTTTCATTCTGTTTAAATCGTTTTTTGATTTAAAATGTATGTGAGCGAGGAAAGGTCCAAACTCTGAGCCTAATGAACTGGTCAAGTTCAGTTGATGGTTGGTGTCCTTTAATAAACTTGTCGACTTGACCCATTCTTCCAAATTAGTGTTGCATTCCCCAACGTCTTCCATAATTATGATATGGTTCACTTCGTCTGAGAAAAGGAGCACGGGTGTTATAAATTTCCACTTGTTTTGTCTGTCATCCGTATGTCGTAATTCTGCACAATATGATAATGCCTGTGCTTCAAAGTCAGACCTTGTTGTCGAAAAGTATACATTAGGTTGATATTTCAAATGTGATGCTGATGACTTGATAATAATAGTACTAACACTTGGATGAGAAGGTATGAATTGAGTCGTTTGGGATAAATGTACCCGCCATACATAATTTATGAATCCACCCTCACATTGCTGGACAGATAGCACTTTACTGTTTAGGTTCATCTTCAAAAGTAGAGCCTCTACATATTGAATTGTCTGTGCCGAGTCCACAAGGGTCATCTGATGTTACAAGAATAATGGAACTTCAACTGAATATCAGGAACATCAGATGCAAAGGTTGGATGACAGCGTGAGAAACCTTTTCCAGGCAATGAAGGAAAATTCAGATTCTCCTCCTATTGAATCATTGTCATTGGAGGATCTACGAGAAGGATACCGCGTGAGTCGCAAAAAATTGGCTCCAGAGCCACAAAATGTTGCGGAAGTCCAAGACATTCAAATACCGACGCATAATGGAAGCGTGACGGTACGACTATATCGTGGTATAAATACAACCACACAAACCAAACTCCCCTGCTTAATTTACTTTCATGGTGGTGGATGGGTCGTGGGAAGTATTGATACTCATGATTACATTTGTCGAATTATCGCCAATGATGCTAATTGTATAGTAGCGTCGGTAGATTATAATCTTTCTCCCGAGTCTAAATTCCCATCAGCAGTTGAGGAGTCTTTTCAAGTGCTGAAGTATATTTCTTTAGAAGGTTCTCGGAGGGGAATCGACACAACACGAATTGCTCTTGGTGGCGATAGTGCGGGTGGCAACTTGGCAGCAGTAACAGCTATTCTCGCAAGAGATCGAAGCATTGCTGTCAAATATCAGGTGTTGGTCTATCCTGTGTGCGATCTACACTTACGGTCTTCAAGCTATGATACTTTGGGAGAAGAATATCTACTCACTAGAGATTCGATGCAATACTATGTTGATAAGTACCTTGATAATTTGGATCAGAGGGATGACTGGAGAGCATCACCTATACTTGCACAGGACATGAGCAATTTACCTTCTGCTCTAGTTATCACTGCTGGATTGGACCCTCTTTGTGAAGAAGGCATCAAGTATGCTAATAAATTGAAAGAAGCTAATGTGAACGTAAAAATCAAAGAGTTTTCTGGTCAAATTCATGGTTTTTTAGCAATGGGTGGTGCTATACCAGAAGCATTGGAGGCTATTTCTGATATTGTAAAAGGCATTAAACAACATGTTTGAAAATTGACTTTTATTCTTCATCTCTCCTCTCAAAAACCAAATGAATTGGATTTTTTGATCGGAGTGTTATGTTTACCATGAGGTCGAGATCATAAGGCTCCTTTTCAAACTTGATGTTGTATCTCTTTAATATCATGCTCAATACTACAACCATCTCAATCTCACTAAACTTTTTTCCAATACAAGATCTCTTTCCAACTCCAAAAGGAGAGTAGTGAAACTCATGATTTCTTTTATCCGTGGTCCACCTGTCTGGGATGAACTCTAATGCACGATCCCAGTACTTGTCATCTATATGTGCCAAGTACCACATGTACAAAACATAAACACCTTTATTCAATTTTGTTCCTTTGAACTCTATATCTTGAGTAGTCATTCTGAGTATTGCAACAGCAGCTGGGTACAATCTCAACGTCTCCTTGATAATGTTTGTGACATGAGTCAAACTGTCATAGTTTAGACCTATCGTGTCAATTTGGTCTTGTGCTGTGCGCTGGATGTCTGGATGTTTTGCCAACAAGTACAAAGCAAATGCTAGAGTTCTTGCTGTCGTTTCTAAAAATCATTAAAGTTAATATTTATTAAATAATTTTCAAACACACCATGGCCAGCAACGATCATGATAAAACAATTAGATATCAATTCACTGTGGGACAAGGGAGCAAGGTCTTCTTTTTCTTGTGTTAAATTATTACCGGCACCATCTAAGAGTAGCGAAAGAATATCTTTGCTACTAGAGTCTTTATTTCGAGCTCTGTGATCAATAATTCTTTGGATTTCATTTTTAAAATACTCCACATCCTTGATAATGTTATAATCAGGATGTATCATTGAACTTACAGATAGGTATCTGTTTACAAAAGGTATGAAGGACAAAGAACCCTTTGGAACGAACATCATGATGTTGGAGTGGTTAATGATGCGATGAGTAGTATTAGTGAGAGAGTTATCAGAATTAACTTGGAAAGAATCAAAGTGGTAACCAAAGCCTGCCCTACCAATGACTACACGAAGAAGTGGTTTACAATTTTAGAATTAAAACCATGACAAACCATTTAGAGTGATACATGACATGTCTGTAACGACATCTCTTTTTGGATTTGAATCAATCAGTTCAATCAGTTCATTAGTTGAATGGATGGTCGCATCTGATGGGGTGACTTTTATTATTTAAATATTTAGAATTACTGTAAAAATTTGTGCTGTGGAAACACTAACGCCATGGAAACACCTCAAACATAGTGCTCATGGATAGTACCTACTCAGTACTATTGTCAAACCGTTTTTTAATTGTGCTACTGCACACCCTTTTGGATAGTGAATCGAACAGTTTAAAAATATAAAAAATAAAAAATGATGTGTTTATTATTAATAAAACTACTTGACAATGAGCAGCACTGGCAGTAAATCAGACCCAATAATCGTTGATGAATGTTCTGTCATCACCATTAGTGATGATGAAGAAAACGATGATGATTTTTTGGAGTGGGAGTGGATAAAGGTCCTGATGTTGACTCCCTAACACAGTTTGTAAGGGATATATGGGAAACAGAGGAGCCAGCACCCAAAGATGATGACCATTCAGAGGAGTATCTGGACCTACTGAAGCGAAGAAGAAGACAAAGATTAGGAAAAGAAAAAAAAAAGACGACAATCAAATAACGCTTACCCAAATGCCTAGTCTTGCAGGTCGGGTTAAAAGGTTCAAAAAAAAATAAAAGTAATTTTATTGAAAGAATTAAGCCCATAACACACCAAACTTCAACAACACGCTTTCAAATTACCAACCCATTCCACCATCGTGTGTTCAACAAGCATGACATTACAGCATCAATTGCAACAGAAGTCAGGTGTTCTCAATCATCTTGCTTTAAGTGCAAAAATCGACGCTCACAAGAACCACAACTACAGAATGACACAAATTATGTTGGCAAGACGAGATTCTGGTTGTAATAAAACTCACACATCAAATAGTTATAATTCATTACATCAATCAAATCGCATCAAATACCACATCAGCCGCAGCTGCTAACTCCACGTGGGAAACAATCGTCACAAGAGGATTTTGTAGATGTAGAAACACCAATAGAGAGTTTTGAACAGCAAGACGAACCAAAAACTGATTTCGGGTTATACATTGAAAGATGTAATCAGGGTCGAATCTGTTTACAAAAGTTTCTAGAAACCGCACATTTACAGCCATACATGCTATTGAAGCACCCTTTGACAATTGATGAGATTAAAACTGTGTGTGAAAGCTGTTTCCCTTCACAAGAGGCATTTCTGGACGTATGTTAACAAGGATGATATAGAATCAAAATTGTCGATCAAAGGAGTTCGATTGTTACTACCATTCTGGAACGATAATTGGCTAACAGATGATTAGATGAAGTTGCAACAACACGAAAGTATAAAAATGATGTTGGAATGAAGGCTGCTACATTATTCAAGGATATGAAAAAGGAAAACGGTATTAAAAAAATACCACTCCCCGTAATAGCATATTATCAACGAAGACTTTATAATGGCATTTGCGTAAATTTATTCGAAGTACAAAAAACGTTTTTCAACATCCATGTTAATGGAAATCATTGGGCATTTTGTGTACACAATCCCCAAAACAACTCTTTAGTTTTATTTGATTCCTTCCTTGTATGACAGAGACCACAGCAATTGCTTACCGCAGATATCCGCTTTAATAAACGAAGATGTAAAGCTGAAAGAAAAAGGCAATCCTCTGCATGTCAATAGAGTTGCATTGAAGCAAGAATGGCCATCCCAAGATAACGGACATGATTGTGGGGTATTCTCAATAATGATGATGAAGTGTCTTGGTAGAAACTTGACATTTGGTTTCGGTCAAGAGCATATGTCTCGTATTCGTCTCAAAGTGGAGTTGATAGTACTAAAAAAAATAAATAGTGATTGGTGGTGCATCTTACAAAAATAGTTATTTTTATATTGTCCTTTATTTGATATGAATATTTATATGTACGTAATCACTAAGTGTTTCCACAGCACAAATTTTTACAGTACCATAAACACACTTTAAAGACTCATCCGTAAATCCAGGGTTGAGGAGAAGTCTGTGCCTTCTCCATACATCAGTTTCCTCAGCACTAAAGACGTTTTGGCCAATATAATGCCTCATCGCCTCTGTCAGCTTCATTTTTTTGACAAAATATTTGTCCCCTTTTGACGCAATCAATTTACCAAAATCTGGATCTCCAATCACCACAAATGACCTCAGACTGAAGACCATTTTAAATACATTTCCGTATTTTTTAAATCCGTCAAGTGCGCATTGCCACGCGACTTGACCTTGTTCACCTATTATTGGTTCGACTCTATTGTTCAAGAAAGTACTTACGGTACTTGAAGAATGATTGAATGTAGTTGGGTAGAATTGTTACTATTTCGGGGAAGATGTATTGCTCGAAGCCCTTTATGTTTCCGATCATCTCCTTTTGCCTCTTAAAATCCATCCATATGTAAGCCTACATTTTTAGTTGTCTTGCGGGTAGATTTATTACTATTATGACTGCTAATGAAGTACCTATTATACCAGCAACACATAGTATAAATATCAGTATGTAATCGATGTTGGAGGTGATCATCTTGTTTGATGCTTTTTTGTAAGAAGATTGTAAAAGACGTGATACAAAGATTATTTATTGTTCTTTTCGTCTACACTACTCTTATTGACACGAAAAGACGGCATCACCCATATACCACAAGAACATTTCGCGCCATTCCAGGAGTATTTACCGACCCGATGTCCCTTCCAGCAGGATAATTTGCCCTCTTTTAATTGAACATCCCCCATCCACTTCTTTGGACCATCAACATAATATGAATCACATTTGATATCATGCGAAAAAATCTCGTTGGAAGAAAACAGTACATGATTACACATTCTACAATGATATGTTTTTGAGTTTTTTATTTGATGTATTCTGGAGTGAAAGCGTACCAGTTGCCTCTGGAATCCCTTGTTTGGTGATACATCAGGTTTTCGTTCTCTTACATAGGACAAGGCATCTTCCAAAGTAAGGCCTCTGTATTTAATATAATATGCTATTAAAGCAGACGCAGATCGAGATTGCCCTGCCTGACAGTGCACAAGAATTTGATTTGATGGGTTGGTGAGGGTTGTGTTTATAAAATCAGCACATTCGTCAAAATATTGTTCAAAGTCTTCGGTCTCTAGGTCATCAATTTCGATGAATTTACTTGTGAAGTTGGGAAGGTTTTTATCAAGCGATTTCACACAAGATAGTAAATGAGTAATTCGAATTCGAGTTTAATATGTTTGTGTCTCTGTGCTGTATGCCACCTATGAATAAACGATCTTCTATTTGTGTTGGTCTATTTTCTTCGTTCATGTCGAAATATCAGGAAGTTTCATTTTGTAAGTATTACACTAGAATAAATTAGGGCATACTAATTACAATACCTTTTGAAATTTTGACCACGAACTGAATAATAAGACAATTAGAGAAATAACAGAAGCAAGAAGTCACTTAATTCTACTAAAATTACAAAACGCGAACCTTTAATTCTATTTATTAATGTGTCGTTAGTTTGAGACTCTTGTCGTAATATTTTGTAAACATTTGGCGCACCTTGTAATGACCACACATCTATTGAACGAGCATGAATTGCTCGCCAACATATTAAAGGTCACTTTGAAGCTAGACACGACAAATTTATTGGCGCTTTTTAACCAAATACTCGACAAATCTAATACATGTGACCTGCGTTTGGGACTTCTTGAGCAAAAATATGTATCACAAACAGACTTATTTCATAGGCTGGAAAACCTTGAATCAAGAATGATGAGTAACGTTCATGCATTAATTGACGACTGCATGTACAAAATGAGGAAGGATTTTCAGGTACAAGCAAAGCTCGCTCTAGAGAAAGATTTAAAAGAGATACATACTAATTTTGACGTATTAAAGATAGAAATAAACAGCATAAAGCGCCAATTCGAAACTAAGATGGACAACGACTTTGCCGAAATGATTTTATTAAACAAAAAACAAGAGAATCGCATCACCAACGTGAATATAGCACTTCAACAATTAATATCTCGCAATAAGGACTTATCTGACGTCGTAGAGCAAGAAATTGCAAAAACAGATATTATTGTAAGAAGAATTTCCGCTATAAATGAGACTTTAAATATCAACTCCCACTATGTAGGGGGAGTGAGCATACCGGCATTGAATATCCAAAATGATCTTCCCAAAGTACCAAACTTTTCTGACATTAACTTTAATCCGGATGAGTACGATTCCGGGTCAGAATCTGAAGCAACACCTGACCCAGCACCTGCACCGGTTGAAACTCAACCTCCAGCTGAAGAAGAGAAAATTGGAGACACGAATAAGAAGAACAAAGTTCTGCGAAAATCTATCACTTTAACTACTAGTTCCGCCAAGAAGAAGACCTCGTCCACACCAAGTTCAACTACTGCGTCAACGGCAGCTTCATCTGCTCCACCCTCTGCACCTCCTTCCAATGTACCATCAGCATCAAACTCACCACCCAACTCAGCACCTAATTCCTCTCGGTATGAAGTAACTCAAGCTGGAGATGTTTATTCGCAGCCACCAACTGTAGGTAAACCCACAAATAATACCGAAGGTGGCGCTCCAATATCTGTTGTAGCTCACCTTGACCATGACCATCTTCAACAAATCAAGGACCAGCGTAAACTTATAACCAAGATGCATAAGGAGATAGAAGATTTTAGAACAAAATTATCTCAAGTCAAAGATGGAGTGAAAAAGAAACTACAAACTTTAATGGATGAGAACTCGAAGAAGATGTATCCAGTGGTTGATAATTTGAGAAAGGAGCTCGAGGAAAAGTTGAGCTATAAAGTTAACAAAAAAGAATTCTCGTTACTACTGGAATCTAAAATAGAACGAGTAGATTTTGATAGGGTGATAACATACATAAACGAATACATACAACGAATGGATCTTAGCATTAATGAATTGTCTTCAGATATGCCGAAATCACCAGTCATCCGTATGAACCCAATCAAGCAACCTCGTAATATAACATCTCCCAGTAACAAAAATATTGGAGCTGGATTGATAAACTACAAGTTGGGTGTTAACAACAACAATCTACAACCATTGCCACTACAACAAACAAATTATCTACCTACGCCTAACCCTTTAAACATAACCTACGGCGTTCACCCAGCGTTAGATGTCAATAATAATTTATCTTTCATTGAGAAGAATTTTGATGATTCAGTTAGTAGCGTAAGCGAAGCACGATATACAGTGCCCAAGTGTTTAAGTTGTGGAACTGATAAGAACAAAAGACCTCAATCATCGATGGATGTTAGAAATAAAAGGAGCAACACCCCAACACAACTTCGGCCTTTATCTGCTATGGATGACTCTAGTTTGGATCTCATGAACATTCAAAATTCGAAGGACCCTAATCTTAATATTGTAGGCACAGATGGGGTGCTGTATAAGGGCAAAGATGCTAATCTTATGCATGTTGCCCAGCAGTCGAAAGGTCAAATAGTAACAGGGCTTTTGTCGAGTGTAAGCGACGAGGTGTATTCGAAGCATGTTCCATTGAGCCGCTTGGAAAATAGGGAAGAGCAGCAGAGTGAATTTACAGTATTCCAGCAATTAAAATAGTGCCGCATTAAATTAAACTTGTACATATAAAAATAAAACGTTTGTATTCTATGCCCCAAATATTCCTCTATTTTGTGTTCACCACAAAGAATCTTTACAAAAAACCATAATGTGCAATATAAGCACATACCATCGCAATTACACTAACGGAATAAGCAAATTGCCAAAACTAAAAATACAAATCCTATATTCGTTTCATAATTGTCATATCGAATCGACCGATACACAACACGCAATTTGGAAACATTATCACCAGCATTACAACATGCGTGGACAGAGTAAAACTGCCACGCGGACCTGTCAGTTGGGACAATTTTTTTAATTATCAATGGCATCAAAATACAATTACATCGACTTTTATTAAACACCTTTACAAACTATGGGCTGGGCATATGGGACTCGCGAAACGAAGCATTTCGGTATCACTTTTGAACAAGCAGTCATAAATTCCTTCGAGTTTATCAATCGCATGAAACTATTTTCTCTCATGGACCATTTTACATGTACATAAGCAGGTGAGAAAATGTGATCTCCTTTTGCAATGTTCGCTATTTCGTCTTGTGGTACGTCCGACGTTTCTTCGCTTGAGGATAAATTATCCAGACTACTGACCCTCCTAAACCTCTCAACAATGGTCTTTTTAATCTCACCTGGCAGGTTTACTTCTTTGGGTGCGTTGTCGGAAATGTATGTATGATATATCATGATAATGATTCCTAACAGTCTTTGTTTTGGCATGTCCTCAACGTTGCCTTCCATTTGCTCCACCTCCTCACAAAACTCCAGAGACTCCGCACAAAACTCCTTTTTAAGGTAATCTACCAATATTTTTCTTGACTCCTCCATACCTAACATCTGCTCAAAGACAGATTCTGAGTTGTTCTTGATGTAAGTTTTGATAGATAACGGGATTGTGGTTGATTGAAAATCTGTTGAAAGGTTAAAGAAGGAACTCGTTCACAGACTTACAGAACCGGATAATATTGACTAGATCGGCCGAGGTCACTCTCACTCTAGTAGAATCGTAGGGGTCTCTTGCATCTATAGGTGATGTGGCTGTGGCACTGGTTCCGCTCCAAGAAAACATTACCTCCTCGTCGTTTTTTATTACTAAAATTGAGGGTTGTGTGTTGTCATGGTCGACCGATAGAGAATCTCTTGGTGTGACGGCGCCTATGTCTTCCCCAATAGTGAATGAAGCACTACTTGTGCTGGAGTGCTTGACAATTTTCAACTTCTGGAAGAAACTCTTTTTTGCAGTCAGTGAACTGTGGACTTTTGTTTTTGGTGCATTGATGTTGAATTTTTTTGACAAGAACCCCTTATTGTCTTGGATTGCGCCTATGTAGTCGTGCCAGTTTCTCTTATTCATTAGTACATCCTTCCTGTCTACGGTCGATACTGCGAACACATCTCCCCTCATCTGTCTATACTCTCGGCTATGGGAGCTAACGTTATCCAAAAACGCATTACAGCCTTGACAATCAGGCCCATGCGTAAAAATCAAAACTACATAAACATGTTGCTCTAGTATCTTCTTTAGTATTTTAGGGGCGGCATCCTTATTGAGGGTTTTGTTGATTTTTTTGCACAGACTACACTCATCGGTTGTTGTTGAACCTATATGACCACATGCTTGTGAAGTCATTTATTTTTAATACCTTCAAATGTCAAATTTTTACTTTGCAACTGAACCCCCTATTATGGCGTTATTACGAAAATCAATCAAAACCGGTCCTAAACAACAATAATATGCCTTTTTGCTAACAGCATTGGCCATCTAGGGCACTACTTCTGAAAAGCCTAATTTATTCAAATTACTCGAGAGTGATAAAAATTACAGCATCGAATAAAGAGACTCCTTTTACGGGCCCCACCGAATAGATTATAAGTGAAATGGATGTCAGTAGAAAGAGGTTGCACCGTATGCTATGCACTTGGTGGTATTGTGAACGTGGGAGTGCTGTGGTGGGTTTGACCTCAGTTGGACATACACACCACTCGACACGCAATAGGCATGGTAATGTCCCGGTGGCACTAGTTACAAAAGTAGAACAGCCATATAATTGGGGGTGAGGAGTTTTCACTTCTTGATTTGTGTAAAGCGGGATAACTAGATTATTTCTCTTCGGAAGTTATAACTGCGCTGTCATTAGCCTTGATAAAGCTACTGTACCATATCGGCGCACAGGGATTTATACGTTGTTAATTTTTACACCACAATCACCCTGCAAGGTGACAGTAGACAGCATCTTCCTGTCCTTACAGATAAAGTGACGACTAACTAATAAAGTGATGTTGAAAATTTGTGTTAAAAGTGCACTATAACTATATGAGCTCAATACTCCTGCTCGATATATTTGTTTTCTGGAACAAAAATCTAATCTCTTAAAGATCCATTTTCCTCTGCAAAATCGTTAGCAGTAGCAATTGGTTCATAATGACCGGTTTAATTTGATCACCGATTCAATCAACAGCACGGACAATAGCTACGTTCAATTGCCGACATAATCAACGGAAACTATTCTTCTGTAGTTATAAACTCTACAAGTTTGTTTGCTGAATAGATATCTAATCATCCTCTAGTATGCTTAGATGCCGGTTTGTGTCAGGGTCAAAAAGATTGACTGTTTACTGGGAAATATAGCAGTTGGCGGGAAAGTGCCCCCTGAGTCATTGTAGTTTGCGAATGGCCTAAATTTGGAAGAGTTATTTTGATAAAAACTAGGATGAGATGCAGCCTCTTAGCGACTGTTGTGCTTCTAGGCTTGATTTGCACAAATACCACACCATTAATTATGAAATATCAAGATGGATCATGTAATCATTGTCATCAACCATCAACTTAATTTTTTTAGCCCAAACAAAACCGAGTCGTTCATGTAGAGACATTTATCAGTTTTGGACAATATTCTACGGCATAAAACCACAGAATGGATGGTGGTGGCTCTCATCTGTAACGGTATCTGGAGTTGTGTATCAGGCATACTGCAACATGGACAATGGGG
The DNA here is from genome assembly GCA_026419775.2 of Acrasis kona. Classification (NCBI taxonomy): domain Eukaryota; phylum Heterolobosea; class Eutetramitea; order Acrasida; family Acrasidae; genus Acrasis; species Acrasis kona. The sequence goes on from JAOPGA020000657.1 coordinate 154,202, forward strand.
GATATACATTAGTAATGAAAATAAACGGAGACACATCGGTATTTAATTACAGCGCCCCTTATTGGACAGACAACACAACAACATACAACACAACAAACATCAGAGATTTAGGTTTGTTAACATCATCACACAAAACTGACAGAAACAAGGGATTGGTAATACAAAATTCTATGCTTTTAATGATGTACCCTTTACATTCATGTATTTTACGGGTCAGCAAATTACACCAAACATTTCCAACGTAAGTCCGCGATAAAAAAAACAACCAAATTAAAACTTCAAGTCCATCACAAACATCACGCTTAATTTAAACACAACCAAGTTTGCTCCAATGACACTAGTGTCGCTCTTCAACCAAGGAAGCAATTTTATATCATGGGTACCACAGGGACGTGACGGATGGATGAAATGGTAAGGTCAACATTTCGAGCAAATTCATTAACACGCACATAGGGTCGGTAATAATTCCGTACTCCAACCATATTGCAACAGAGAGGGCGTAAATCAGATTGCAGTTCCCGCGTACGTTCGGAATAGTTTTAGAATGGGATACATGGCAAACAACGAAAATGATTGCAACACGCCAGATTCTTTTATTGGAATCGGCGCCTATGCAAGATCGACTGTAGCGGGAACACCGGTGTTCGCCGGAAATAGAGGTGAATACGGAACAGGACTAATTGCATCATTATCCATGCAGGTCAACATTTTCATCAGAACAGATTACAACTGTTCGAAATTGGGACATTGCTTAGGAAATGGTTACTGTATAGGAGACCAAACATGCCAATGTGTCACGGGTTATTCTGGATTGAATTGTTCTATTTATAGTTGTTATGGTAATTTATCAACCAGTCCATTCACATGTAACGGACAAGGCATCTGTTACGAATACAACATGTGTAATTGTACAAATCCTAGGTATTACGGTCCGAGCTGTAGTTTGTTTAATTGTTCTGCCGTTGTAAATGTAAATCCTGATGTGTGTAGCGGGAATGGTGAATGCGTAAGTCCTCAAGTATGTTCGTGTCAACCTGGATATAATGGAACAAATTGTGAAATTTATTATTGTAATAACATTTTTTACAACCAATCTTCTTCTTGTGGTTATGAAAATGGTACTTGTGTTTCTCCTAATAATTGTCAGTGCGTAGCTGGACACTACGGTAATAAATGTCAATACTATAATTGCTACGGCACCCTTTACACCGATTCTTCTGTATGCTCTTCTAATGGTACGTGTATTGCACCTGATGTGTGTCAATGCAAACCAAATTCATACGGAAGTAGATGTGAAGCTTATAATTGTTATAATATAATGTTTAACTCCAGTACGGTATGTAGTGGAAATGGTTATTGTGTGTCGTACAATACATGCTCTTGTAAATCTGGTTACTATGGTAATCAATGTCAATATTATAATTGTTTTGGTTTATTGTATAACACTACATCTTTATGTAATAATGGATCATGTACGAGTCCAGACACATGTACATGTCGCAGTAATTACTATGGTACCCGTTGTGAATCCTATAATTGTTATGGAACTCCATACAACTCTTCTCTTGTTTGTAATAATCTCAACGGAACGTGTATATCTCCAAATAACTGTACCTGTTCAAATGGTTATTTCGGATCCACATGTAATAATTTTTATTGTAATGGTTACGCAAATAACGATCCTCTCACTTGCAGTCACAATGGTACCTGTGTGAAATACAATCAATGTGCATGTAACTATAATTATTATGGATCTAATTGTGAATACTATAATTGTTACGGATATGAACATCGTTCGTTAGGAGTTTGTTCTAATAAAAGTGGATCGTGTATTGCACCCGATACATGTTCTTGTTCATACGGGTACTCTGGTGATAAATGTGAAATTTATTATTGTAATGGTCAACAATCCAACCAATCCACAGTCTGTTCTGGAAACGGAACTTGTGTTTCCCCAGGTAAATGCAATTGCAAAGATGGGCACACGGGAACCGATTGCGAAGCGATTATTTGTTTTGGGTTCAACTCCACTGACACAAAAGTGTGTTCCGGTCGTGGTAGTTGCCTCTCACCAGAAGTCTGTACCTGCAATAACGAATATTCCGGAAAATCATGTCAAACGCCTCTATGTGGCGGCGTAATGGCCAGTAGTTCTTCCGTTTGTAATAATGGATTAAACGGCACATGTGTGTCACCTAATAACTGTACCTGCTTAACTGGATTAGTGAATGGCGTATGCGCACAACCCACTTGCTTCGGCGTACCAAGAAACAGCACTACAGTATGTAGTGGCCATGGATTCTGTAACGGACCCGACGCATGCATCTGCAACACTGGTTACTATGGCCGCAATTGTTCAAGACACACTTGTTACGGTATCAATTACATTGACAAGAGCGTATGTAGTGGTAGGGGAGTGTGCTCCAGCTACGATACTTGCATGTGTACGTCTCTTTACAAAGGGGAAGACTGTGAATATAAAAACTTTACTTGTTACAATGTAGATGCAAACAGCGATGCTGTATGTAGTGGTAATGGCGTTTGTGATCTACCTAACCAATGTTCTTGTAACTATCCATTCTATGGATCTCAATGTGAATTAAAAAACATTACTTGTAATGGAATAAACGCTACCTATAGTAGTGCATGCTCTGGTAACGGCACTTGTGTCGATGTAAATACTTGTATATGCAACAGTGGACACTTTGGATCCAACTGCGAACGTTATAACTGCTTTGGTGTGTCATATCAATCCAATTATACATGTAGTGGCAGTGGGAGGTGCGTGTCGCCTGATACATGTAGTTGTAATGATGGATACAGTGGTAGTAGGTGCGAGTCATGGTTTTGTAATGGTAAACTCAACACTGATACACTTTCTTGTGGCAATAATGGAACTTGTGTATCACTTGGTACATGTCAATGTGATTTGGGATATAATGGAAGTAAATGTGATGTTTATTATTGTTATGGTGTGGTTTATAACAGCAGCGGTGTTTGTAATGGAGGTGGAAGTTGTGTGGCACCTGATCGCTGTTTGTGTAATGCTGGAATGGTTGGAGATCAGTGTTGGACACCAACACCTACTCCCACACCTACTTTGACTCCGACAGATACTGCTACTTTGTCAGATACGCCGACACCCACAATGACACCTACTGATGGTACTACACCTACGGACACACCTACTTTAACTGATACTCCTACTCCTTCACCTACTGATACTGCTACTCCTTCTGATACTCTCACAACTATACCTACTGCTACTCCTTCTGATACTCTCACAACTATACCTACGCCCACTCCCACGCCGACACCTACAATGACACCTACTGATGGTACTACACCTACGGACACACCTACTTTAACTGATACTCCTACTCCATCACCTACTGATACTCCTACGCCTTCTGATACTTTCACACCTATACCTACACCAATATCTACTGATACTCCTACACAAACACTTTCTGGTTCACCTACTCCAACGCTAACGCTTACTGATACTCCTACACCTTTTGACACCCCCACATCTATACCTACACCAACACCTACATTCACTTCAACGCCCACACAAACCGATACTCCAACGTTTACAGCCAGTGACACGCCAACAGCTACTCTCACATCGACAATGACATCTAGTGATACTCCCACACCTACACCAACACCTACTCAAACACATATTATTACCAATATACCCTCTGAGACACCAACTCCAACACCCACATTGACGGACTCGCCGACTTCCACTCCTACAGAAGCACCAACATCAATGATCACACCCTCCCAGACATTTACTAATACACCCACTAATACTCCAACACTAATTTATACAGATACTCCAACGCTGCTTGTAACTACAACAGCTCCAGTACCTACTCCATCTGAAATTCCGACTACTGTGGTCCCCACATCGACGCCAACGCAGACTACTTCTCAAACAGTTACTACAACACCTACTCTGACCGCAACGCCAACTGTGGTACCTACGGTAGCTCTTACATCTACCCCAACTCAAACACCTACCGATACATCAACTCCTACTCCTACCTTAATGACTACTTCTACTCCTACGATGAATGCCACCCCAACATCAACCCATACAACAACAACTACTCCTATATCTACTCCAACGTTCATCACCACTCAAACAGCTACTCTAACACATACAGCAACACCCACACAAGTGATAACAACTACAAACACACCTACATTGACTACTACTTTTACACCAACAATCACATCCACACCGACACCTACGCCCACACGGACACCTACTCCAACACTCACTTTTACACCAACAACCACATCAACTCCTACACCCACACTGACACCTACTTCAACACCTACCTCAACACTCACTTTTACATCAACAACTACATCCACTCCAACAGCCACACCGACGCCCACACTGACACCTACTCCAACACTCACTTTTACACCAACAACTACATTCACTCCAACACCCACACCGACACCTACTCCAACACCTACACCCACTGCTACACACACCACAACACAAACAGTAACTGTCACGCCCACATTGTCTAGTTCGCCTACTTTTACACCAACTACTACATCAACCACTCAGCTACCAACAAGCACATCCACTTCATCTGTGACCACAACTACAACGCCCACTTTGACACCAACATCTACTCCACTCCCCACCGCTACAAATACTTACAATGTTTCAAATTTCTTAACGGTCGACCAGTCAACCAAAGTAATCATTTCAAACAATAACTTGAATTCCTTCACTAATTCAATTACCACTTGGTATTTGAATGATAACAGCACTACGATCCCTTCTGATTGGTTATTGACATCTACATCTGGACCTAATCTTGTAATCAAACCAAATTCATTAACGCCTGGACGCAATTACACTTTTATATTACAAATAAAGGACTTGAACACTGATAGTTATTATTATACTGCAACAATTGTTACGGTTGCAGTACCACCGTCTGTTACTTTATTCTACTCGTCACCCATCAGTGGCGTTGCGATGGTTGACCAATTTACGCTCACTGTTGCTTCTTCTTCTTCGTCCTCTACCTTATTGTATTCTTTTATGTACCTTAACGTGTTGACTGGTAGTGAGATCTTGATCGCACCTGAGTCGACTTCTTCATCAACCACTCTACGCTTACCGGTCGGTGATAATAACGATCGTTATAATCTTGTGTTGGTTGCGTATGCTGTCGATGGTGTGACTGGCGGTAAGACTAGGCTGACGACCAACGTAACCGTTGTTCCTATTTCTAATAATCAGGAACAAGTTCAGAATTATATTGACACCTTGTTAGTACCTGGTAATATAACCTTGGAAACTGCTTCTGTTGTGTCTTATTCCATTACTTCATTGTTATCTTACAACAGATCTCCAAAATGTAAACCAAATTGTATGAATGGCGGAGTTTTATTCTCGAGTGGTGCCTGTTCATGTGTACCTGGTTATTTTGCTACCGATTGTGGGTTGACTGGTCAACAATATTCCTCGGATCAACTTTTGCGTTATAATTTATTGAAATCCTTTATGGATGTTGCTGTCAGTAACATCAACACCACGACTGATGTTGAAATATATTTTCAAGTATTAAACGATCTCACCATCATTTTTGATGAGATGAGTCCCACGATGTATGAACAATTGTTAAGTGCTTGTGTTTCCTTGTTGAAGTCTTCTATTGTAAAAAACACAAATATTGTAAGCATGGGATACAATATTGCAAGCAACATCATGAGCAATTTGTACCTGAGACCTAATGGTACCATTGATCAGTCAACCATGACGCTCATTCGCACTAAAATATTACCGCTCCTTGTAATGTCTTCTTCCAACACGTTGGTGGCAGATGAATTTGCTGTGAGTTATTTTAAGCCTTCGATAAAAGCCGTTGTAAGAAAACTATCTTCATCTAGCAATAGTAAATTAAAAAAGACAACGTATAGTGCATCTGGCTTTAATTGTCCTGTGTTGTATGTTGATTGTAATGTAGTCATACCCTCACAATTCAAGTTGAGTGGAAGAAGTTTAAAGGCTGATGAAGATGACATTGTTATGGTTAACATGTTACATTATAACTACGATCCATTCAAGACATCAGTATATAGTCCTACTGATCTAATATCTTCTGTTGTTAGTTTGTCTTTGGTTGATTCGTATGGTGTTCCTTTGTATGATACTAACTCTGTGCTCGAACAACCGATATTGGTCACTATACCTGGTACGTTTAATATAAGTCAACACTATACCTGTCAGACATTTGATGATGTCACAAAAGTTTGGCAAGTTGGCGCATGTAATTTAACAAACATCACTCCCAGTCAGATCCAATGTTCATGCAATAAGATCGGGTACTTTTCCGTACACGATGACTCGCTTTCCACTAAACAATTGTTAAATTCTCTAGTTACATCCGCCGTGTTTCCTTATTGGTGGATCTTACTTGCTCTTTGTGTTTCTGCTGTCTTGTGCTGTTGTTGTATCTTTTTGGTTTGTCTCGTCTTTTGTTTCTGGCGCAGAAGAAAGGACAAGGAAGAAGAGAAGAATAGAGTGGAAGAAGTTCAAGACTTTGATGAAAACTTCTCCAATCAAGAAGAACCTAAACAGGTTTCTTATCTGAGAAGGTTCTCTCAATTCCTTCCTGGATTGGCACAAGAAGTCAGGAGTGCTGAAGAAATGAGTATATTGTCTCCTGATCCAATAGGTTCGATATCCAATGATGAACTAGAGAACACTATCAATCTACTAAAGATGAGGGAAGCCATTCACCAAAGGAACCAAAATCTGGCTGTGGTGGAAGGACTGAAACTAACCAATCAAGATTTGATCAACGAAAGAAGGAATAGTAAAAGTTCAGCCATTAATAGGAGACAAAGTAGGGATTTCATGAAAAGAGCGTCCACTGATGCCCTTTATGCCAAACAAAAGAGATCCAGTGTAACCCTGCTAGATTACAAAGGAGGGTCTTCCAGCACATCCGAACTTTTCCATATGAGGCAAGCGATCCAACAAGAAAAAGATGCGAATCAGAGAAGGTCAAGCGTCGTGTTTGGCATAGGTGACCACGAGAGACATATAGAAGAACACATTGATGACATTATAGCAGATTGTGGATTCGATATGACGAATAATGTGGAAGAAGAACCTGCTCCTCGTAATGACAGATTAGATCCTTACCTACAACGCAATTCAGATCCAGTCAGTGTCACAAACAGACTTGTTCATGGAATGAAGCTACTGAAAAAGAAAAAGAACAGAAGTAATGTTATTGTTCCACAATAGACAACAACAGTTGAATGTAATGTATTTTATTTTAAACCTCATAATTTGCAACACTCATGTATTTTTCAACATCATCCAATTTGTTAGCATGTGTTTCTTTTGCAATTTGGAAAGCACCTATCAAAGCCGATAGTTGAAGCTTCTCATTTGTTCCGAATGATAATGCGTATTCAATGTCCGATATCTTCTCCATCAAAAACATTTGTATCTTCTCGTTAATGGCCATCCTCAAAATGTAAGAGTGCAAGTCGTGGATAATGTCTACCAGCGCAAGTCCTTTGTTATTCTAATAATGTTAAGTATGCGCGTATTTCATTCATCTCACCTTCATCTCAAGCACGTTGTTGAAGGCCTCCTCAAAACCAAGGTTGAACAACCAATTCACAATCAACTGAGACTCTTTGCGAAGCGGATGACCTGTTGTGAGATGTACATTATCTTCAGTGACTTTTCCAAAGCTCATGGTTGTGCTCTGTAAAATGTTCAAACACTTCCTCATGTCTCCTCCACTTAATCTGAAGATGGCCTCCAAACCTTGTGCGTCGCACTCAACATTTTCCTTTTGAGCGATGTCACCTGGTGAGAGTTGTTAATTGCTTTCAAAAATGTATTGTCACTTACTAATCCTACTTATAGCTTGTTGCTTTGTTAGAGGCGCAAATCTGAAGCGCGTGCAACGTGACTGAACAGCAGGGATGATTTTATTAACGTAATTACAAATCAAACAGAACCTGGTGTTACGGGTGTACTGCTCCATGACTAATTGTTTCACAAAGTTTTTGAATTGTTTACATACCTCTTCTTAACGCTGCTTGAGCGTCCTTTGTCATGTGATCGGCTTCGTCTAGAATGATCAACTTGAACCCGGTGCTAAAGATCTTTTGTGTGCTTGCAAAATCCTTGATTTGATCTCTGACTACGTCTATTCCTCTTTCATCAGAAGCATTCAACTATGCACATTAGGTGTCACGCAAAGGTGGGACCTTACCTCTAACACGTAACTAGCCAAATTTTTTCCATACATTTTTCTCGCGACGGCCAAAATCCTGTTTAATATTGTCAAAAATGCTTAATTCGCGAATTACAACGTACGTGCTTGTTTTTCCTGTTCCAGGTGGTCCATAAAGAAGTAAATGAGGAAGACGATTAGCATCCACTAGCTTGTTTACTGGTAAAGTTTAGAAGAAGTATATTATTATTAATACTTGTTCCTATAATTTGTTCGTGCGCGATCAAATCAGATAATAAATTGGGGCGATATTTTTCCACCCACATTTTGTTGTCCGCATTGCTTTCTTCTTGTTTCTTGGTCATTTTATCTCGAGATTGTAACGAACCGAAAGTTTTACGTTGACCATGACAAGAGTCCCACTCATACAGTTTAGGTATGGTAAGAGAGCCGTGCAGGCATTAAAACACGCTACTTCATCGAGTGCACCTTCGAAAATATACGTGGAACCAGTGGATGCGGGCCCATTAAAGAAAGGAGTCTCATATTCATTTCATAAAAGTTTTATAACAGTACCGGCTCAGTATAACAGAGCTCCAATCAAGGAAGATGAAATGGAGATTATTCAGGTACTATGCTTTCAAATGTGGTCTTACTTACATTTTGTAGAGCGGTGGAGTACCTTTCGTCAAACCTCAACCAGCAAAAGGTGGTGCAAAGGCAAAAAAATAAAAAAATGTGAATTAGTTAACTCATTTTTATGGTAATGATGACATGTAACGAAAAAAAACATCTATTACATCTTGACCAACCTCCCTTTCTAGATTCTTGAACTCTTCGTTCCCTAGTGTCTTTGCAAATTGCTCCTTATTTTGTATCAAAGTGTTCAGGCTGTGTTTCATATCATAATTAATGTTAACCTCGTGAGGCGATCCTATTTTTATGAAAGTATCGTGTATGTACATGGCTTTAATCCTCTTCTTTTCTGCAACCTCTTCGCTTTTAAGTTCGATGAGCTCCATTAAAAGCAGTATGCTCTCAAGACTAGACTCGTTCTTACTGAATTCTAACAGTCGCAGCCGTAAAGTAGGTGAGGACATTATCTGGTCCAAATCGCTTAGTGCACTTATATTATCACATGAATATATAAAGTCTCCAGACCGCAGGACCAGCCCAGAATCACTTGTTGCAGATTTTCTACTTGTCTGTCTTCTGGTTTTATTTACGGTTTTTTTATCTTGTGCTTGCTGTATTTGCACTTGGACTTGTTGAAGTGTTCCGAATATAGATTCAGAACATGTCCTTCTTATTCTTGTAGAAAATCTCTTCAGGTCGTTCTTAATATCATCCGGTGCTGGTACTGTACATTTTCGTGGTTTACGTGCTAGGCTGAACATTCAAAACTTTTTTCAGGAACATGATGTTGATGCTCCATTTTTGTGTGGGTCTTGTTTGGTGGTAATCACACAATGCTCAACGAATCTTAATTTGAAACTATCCCAGTTTGGACGTATTCAGTGATGTCAGATTGCACTTGAGAACTAAAAAGTACCCAAATCATATTTGCGCAAGAAGAAATAAATAGAAGACTCGGTTAAAAAGGTTACAGGGGACAAAAAGGTTTTAGGGAAATCGTTTATTAATTTTTCATGCCCATTCTGGCTGTGACAAACACATGTGACCATTATATAGTCTATTGATCACCAGATAATTGATTGGAAAGGATAAATGCAACCCATTCGCTTCGCATATATATAATAGCAACAGTCAACTTCTTGATTCGAATCTCAATCTCAAAGTATACCTTAAAGCAGTGTTTTTTTATGACCATGCTAAGCACTGTATTGAATTTCTAATACCAACAAAAACAACCAGTCTTTGGATCTAATATTTAGTACTTTATAAGCTAACCTAACTCCCCTTCAAGAACCGACATATTTTCAGAAAGTTTCCGATGTTGCAAAGTTTTATATCGGAGGAGATTAGGAAATTTAACAGCAAGGTTTACTACAATACAAAAATAATTAAACCGATCCTAATTACAAAACACTGAAAAATGGTAAGCGGATGTTCAGGTCGATACTAAATCGTTAGGCACACGCTTGGCACGACTACGATGTTGGAGAAGGTGCACCAGAGGTCTTCAATTGTGTCATTGAAATTCCAAGAGGCAGTAAAGTGAAGTATGAACTTGACAAAGGAACCGGGTTATTGAAGGTAGACAGAATTCTAGCTTCTCCTATGGTGTACCCAGCAAACTACGGATTCATTCCGCAAACATACGGAGATGACCACGATCCTCTAGATGTTCTGGTGCTCATGCAAACGTCTGTTGCTCCTCTCAGCACCATGAGAGCAAAACCAATTGGTGTAATGCACATGATTGACCAAGGGGAGGGGTAAGTTCATTTTTTGAAACTCCTCTTAATAATCTCCAACAGAGATGATAAAATAATTTGCGTTCATGCCGACGATCCTGAGTACAGAAATTACAACAACATATCAGAGCTTCCAGCGCACAAGTTATTAGAAATCAAAATGTAAGTGTTTTTATTCTTGCTATTATTATAATGTGGAAAGATTTTTTGAAGACTACAAGAAACTCGACAAGAAAGTCGTGTCAATCAGCGGCTTTGATGGACCAGAGAAGGCAAAAGAGATTATTTCAAAGGGAATTAAGGACTACCAGACCTACATGGAAACTCAAATGAGCAAACACCCAGAAGTATGGTCTCCAGCATTTTCCAGCTATAATAAGTTCTTTAAATGAACTACTTTGCAAGTTGACGTTGAACAACTGATGCTGTGAGCTGGTCGCTTGTCATGGATAATAAATGTTGTCTTCTGAACAATTCTTCGTCGGATGGTTGCACCTCTGCTTTTTGTTTCTTTGGTTTCGTTGTAAATAAAGGTGACATCATCAAGACTTGACTGTTATTGAAGCCGACGTCGGAATCGGATAAACATTGAACGTATTCTTCTTGAACTGATTTTTTGATTTGTTGTTGCGCGAACTGCAACTGTTCCTGGCTTGGGGGGATCAATTGAGTATTGATGTCAACCTATAGGTAAGGAGATATTATGATGAATCATCTAACCTGCTGCTCTCTCAAATTTAGAATCCTATTTCCAACACCTGCTGCTCCACCCACAACTAGTGAACCAGAAAGTGCATATAGTGCGTAAAGTATATTTGATAATATTACCTAGGGTGAATGATGAGAAAATAACAAAGTGTTTGGAACAAACCATGAAAATTGTAAAAGTTGTTGTTATTGAAAGCTAAGGAGTTGAGCGAATTTCACCACAGCGTATCAGGTTTTGAAACGACAAACAAATGAACTGCCCCAAAGGCTTTAAATGATAAAAAGAAGCACTAAGCTGAAGAAGTTCAAAAGGAGGATACCACTAATAATTATAAAGCAATGTAACGATTAGTTTGAATCGGTACAAAAGTCTCGAAACAGCACTCACGGTACATACTGACGGTCGTTTCATCAAAAAATATTAAAAAATGGAACATGCAGCGCGAAAACTTGAATCTGAAAAGAACGACGTAACTTAGTGGCATGACTAATAAAAGTAGAAGAAGGTACAAGAAACACTTAACTGAGCATTGCCGTTTTTTAATTGCAGGGTTTAACCAGAATGAAGAAGTATCGGTACTAAAAACTATAAATTATTGCAGCTTAATATGATGGAGTGTAAATAAAAAGATTGAAAAGCTACCAAAGACTCTTATGACTGCGATAGAGATGATCACCGAAGAATTGCGGAAGGTCCCAATCTTCTGTCAAAAATATCTGTCAATTATAGGTTTTTGTATTTTTGGATCAAATTGTGCATGTACGAGTCCGTCTCAAACGGCTGTGTGAACAAGAAACAAAATTCTGTTAGTAACATAATCTACAAGAATAAATTATTTATTGCGCCTCATTGTAAACTTCATCAAGAATTGGTCTTCTGGTTGGGTTTTCTTGTTCTTCCTTGGTCTTTTCCCTAGACAGACTAGTTTCCTGCCGTCAGGTCCCGCTGAAGTAGGCGTTACTGCACTATTTGGTGTACCGGGTGAGGATTGTGGAGTCTCTGAGGCACTGGACGCACTTGAAGGTGTCGCAGTTGACTTCTTCTTTCTAATTCTTTTCGGAACATCTAGAAGAGTTGGCGCTGTATTAATGCTCAACATGTGAGGATTCCTTTTTGTATTGTGTATTTGAGGCTGTTGTAATTGTGGCTGTTGTAATTGTGGTTGCGGTTGGTGTGGTCGATGTGTTATCTCTGATATCGTGTTTTGTTGATATTGTACAGGAATTTTGGCAGGTGTTGTCGGCACCAAAAAATTAGCAAAGTCAAAAGCAGGTGAGTCTGGCACTCCTTCTTGTGATTGTAGTTCGTCCGGATTTATAATGTCGCTCCCAAACTCTCCTAGTAGATCCATTTCTTGCTTTAAAAACTTGCTTGGACTTAGAAGGTCATCAACACTGACACTTGGTGCTATTTGATGTTCGAAGGGATGTTGTTGGTGATTAAGTTGATGTAGTACGGGTAGGGAGTTGCGCCTTAGTAAGTCCATCTGGTGGCTAAGAGACATCAAATCAGAATCGTTTTCCTCAACTACGCTCTTCCGTTTTTTATAGGCTGGGGAATGCTCTCCGTCTTGCTGTAACTGGTTCATGTTCACATTGTACTGCTGTTGAGCATTTTGCACTGAGGCTGTGCTGGGGATATTAACAATGATAACGGGCATGTTATTCATGTTGCTTGTGCTTAACAGTTGATACATTCCAAGGGAGTTTAAGTGATTGACAACTTGGTTGCTGCTGAAGGAGTTGGAGGGGTTTGCATCGGCGTAGCTATGCTCGTTGTCGACGTCTGTACCAGAGTCTACATTTGAGGATATACTCCCGTTACTGCTGTCCACAAGGAAATGCTGGTCGTCGAAATCACGAGTATCTGGCAAGTCTCTCAACTCGAACAAGTCACTCTCAGGAACAGATTCAAAGCCTGTGAACTGTGGGTTGTACTCCATTGTCAAGTCGGTGTTGCAGTTATCTTGAAAACTTCCGAGGAATCTTTTATAAGAATCTTTTACGATTATAGTAACATAGGGAATTTAAACAGAAATCTTACTACACAGCGATGATCAGGACCTCTGTGCTACTATTGTGCATACTCGGATTAATATATGCGAAGAAGAACATTGTCAACAAGGAGGGGGAAAGTGTCCCGCAGACTGTTTTCAAGACGAGAGTTAAGGAAGGCGGATCCTTCATTTGGAAAGATCTCTCCACAGATGATGTTTTCAAGGGCAAAAACGTTGTTTTATTCTCCCTTCCAGGAGCATTTACCCCAACGTGCTCTTCAAAGCACCTTCCTACTTATGATTCAAAAGTTAGTGAGTTCAAGAAGCAAGGAATTGACACTGTCGCCTGTATGTCTGTGAATGACGCTTTTGTTATGAATGCTTGGGGAAAAGAGCTTGGTGTTAAGGATGTACTACTTTTACCTGATGGAAGCGCACATTTCACACACGCAATGGGCATGCTTGTAGAGAAGCAGAATTTGGGATTCGGTTCAAGAAGCTGGCGCTATTCAATGCTTGTCAAAGACGGAAAGATTGTGAAGCAGTTCGTCGAACCAGGATTCTCCGACAATTGTGCAGATGATCCTTACGAAGTTTCGGACCCAGACACTATGCTAAACTACTTGAAGGAAAATAAAGACGAACTATAAATTATATTTAAAAAGTAATGTTTATGGTAATCTTTTAGAACCTGAGCTTGGTGAAGAACCATCTGTTCTTGCCTTGTAGGTATCTTGCTTCGAACTTTCTCTTGATCTTTTGCAAAGCAGCCTTCTTTTGGGTTCTGTCCTTAACAACCTTCTCGCTTACGAAACCTTTAAGATCGATATCTACACCATATCTGCAGATAAAAATCAATTAGTAACACGTCACCGTGCAAATAATGATGCATACCTTGTTGGCATCAAATGTTGATAGTTGAAAGTCTTGACGAATGGCTTTACGTGTGAGCGTAGTGAGATCTTTCTCTTGCTCATGGATTTGACGACCTTGCGTGGGTATCTGGCAATACCAGCTACAACAGCGTGTGGGAATGGTCTTTCGGTAGTCTTCTCGTCGTAGTTCTTAACAATTACAGCCTTCTTTCCGGCAAAACGACCTTGGAGGACGATAACGACCTTTCCTGGCTTTAAGCTAAAGATAATTAGTACCTGATAAAATGTAGTCCGTATACAAATAAATCCAAACATTAACGAATTGCTAACGCGGTGAAGTATTATTGCATTACGTATATGTTGGTGTATTCGTACACAGACGTCAAAGGATAACTTACAACTTTTGTGGCTCGTCGTTAGATGCAGTCTTGGAAACCATTGTATGTTGTGGCTGTGTATTTTTTTTAACAAGTTTTCACAAACAATTTCTTTGTTGACCAATAACCTTGAAGTTTACATTTTGTAAAAAATATGGTGAAGAAGGAGTTGTTGAGATTGTTAAGGAACCCCAAAATTTTCAAGGCTATGGAAACGGAGACCGGTAGAGGTCCGAATTCATTAGATAGTTTAAAAAAATTTCACATTATCGGTCACTCCAATCCACCTTTCGTCAAGGCACATTTCTCAGGGAGTGGAAAATTGATGGACATTCACTTTGATATAAAAGTAGCAGAGAAAAAAACTACAGAAGAGCTTGAAAATGCTATAAAATCAGCATGTGAAGATGGGGAAAACAAAATTCACGCTGTCATTAACCAAAATGTGGTTAAAGAACTTATTAGAATATCACGTGATCCTGAAATGCAGCAAGTTAGAAAAAGACCATTTGGAGAACCATACTATGAAAGAAATATATAGATACTGTTATAATCATTATTTTTTATTTTGAGCTCTCAACTTTCTCAGCCGTCTTCTCTCCGCTTCTTCCTTCTCAGCTTTCTTATCTTCCATCAAAGCGATCTTTGCAGATCTTCTTTCTTCTGCTTCAATGTCAGCTGCACTTGCCTCCATGTCATCTATATCGTCATCGTCTTCTGACGCATAGTGATACCTCTTCCTCATCATCATCCTTTCGGCATCTTCCATCCTCATCATGTATGGGTTCATATGGAATGGTACGGTACTTCCTCTACTTCTCTTTCTTCCCCTATCATCGTCTGATTCTTCGCTAAAGTCGCTTTCCTCGTCTAGTTCGCCTCTCTTCTGTGGAGCGTCCCTTATTCTCTTTTTGTTTGGTTGCGACTGCATGTCCTTTAATTGCTGCTTCTTTTGTGAAGAAGGTGCTGATGCTGGCCTACGAAGTTGTTCATTTGGTGCACCAGTATTTTTTTTTGCAGTGGTGACGGGTCGTTTTGATGGATCTTTGATTGGGTTTTGTGGTCGTTTTGTGTCTTGGGGTCTTTTTTGAGTGGCTTCTTGACTCTTTCGAATCTGGGCTGGTTGTGTGGAGGTTGTTCTTGGTAGAATGGGTTCATCGAATAGTGATGAGTAATCTCTGCTACTTTGTAGTGCATTATTTTTCTAATAACCAAAGTAAGTAAGTTTGGAAGATTTTTGACTAACCTTGGCTACTGGATCAATTTTTGGAGGAGGGGCTTTTTTTGTTGTTGCACTCTTTTTGTTTGTTTTGCTTGTATTCTTTGGGTCTTTCTTTGTGGGGTTTGCATTTTTGTTGTCAGAACGGGTCTTAATCTCGGCACTTCTAGATTTTACTGTCAAAACAGGTTGTATGGGAACCACCACTTCTTGAACTGGTATGGCTCTTGCAATCGCAGCAGGATCGAAGCGCTTGCTATATGCACTTTTGACATCGATGGGTTTACTATTTTTATCTTCTAAAGGAGGAGACAATCCTCTTCTTGAAGGTTTGTATCGTATTTGAGAAACTGGTTTCGTACTATTGTCCTTCGCAAAAATGTCATTATAATCTCGTGATTCTCTTAAGGCAGACTTTAAAACACAGTGAGCACAAAGAAAAAGCATGATGGCGAACTTACAGCTTTCAATAAATCAACACGTGGGGCATATTCATCATTTTCATCATCATATTGGAAGTCGGCCATTGTTCTAAAGGATATTACAACAATTTTATGTTTTCAATTTTATTATGAAGTACATTTTCGACCACTTTTTGTTCGAATTACTTGGCTGGAAGAATTCTAATGTGAGGCCGAGCTATATGGATATCATAATAAGAACCAGGCAGATTACTTTTAATCTGATCCAGGTCGCACCAAACTTCATTTCCAGACATTGTTCCAACCAAATGCTTCACCAGTTCGTTGTCTGAGTCTCCATGTAATACGTACAACTTTTGAAGGATAGGACAAGCTTGTTGCATTGCTGTTGCTAATTCAATATTGGCCCTGTCTACTCTCATCCCAAAAGACGTCATTTTGTTCCAACAGCACTTTCTTAGAACATCAAGAGGAGACACAAACACATGAGAAAATTTCTCCAGCTGTTTCATCTGAGATACCACTTGTAGCAGACTCCCGCTTGTATCCCTCAAGCTGCCCTTGATGGTTAATCGCGCTAAAGGTAGCGCCTGAATCAAATTCGAAATTTTAGATACCTCACTTGATCTAGCTACTTCTATTGTCAGTCTCGTTACGTTAGGAAAATTCAATTGCAGTTCAGATTTTATTGAATTAAAGACGTTTTTGCCAGTTATAGAAAGTTTTTCTAAATCCGCCAATACGTCTTCACCGAAACACAACGAAGAACCATCATTTAAAATGTGCAGCTTTAGTACCCTTAACTTTGTCAGCCACAAAGGTAGATAATGAATTGAAGGTGCTAATTGAATAGCGAACAAATCTGTTATAAAATATCTAGATAATCTCAGTTTTTCAATCATTGATTCCCTTAAAAAGGAGCTCAAATCGCAAATTGCACTATGATTCTGACTAAGACATTCGACATCTAATCTCTGAATCTTTTTGTTATGACTTTTTATAAAATTAAAAAGATCAGCTGTTTCATTTTTATGTAATGCTCTATACTTCAATTGTGTTACATTAGGTGAAGAAGCTAGTATTAAGTAAAACCATTCGTCTATATCAAATTTAACATTGCAGATGCTAAGGTTTTTCAGATGCTTTAAAACTGGCATAGATAAGGCATCTGTGGCTGGATGAACAATTGATACGCAATGCAGTTTAAGCCTTTTGATATTTGTCATCAATGATAAGAGTTTGGTAACATTAGACATACTTAGTGTAGTGTTGCTTAGCATTAAACTGCTCAAGTTAATTCCACATAGCATAAATGAATCATAATATCCAACTCCAAAGTGGTTTATCAATACTAGTGATTGAATTGGTACCTGCTCCTTAGAGAGACTTATAAATAGATTTGCGCTTTTGTTGTCGGATATGACGACTGTTGTATTCTTCGAGTAAAAAGAGCCTAATACAGGGCCTTGTCTAGAAGGGTACATAGTTCCATTTACTGAGCTGAGAATGTGTATGATGAGTTTGTGAACTTCCCTACTGGCCATCGAAAGATTAGTGATCGAGCCTACTGATGAAAATTCCATGATGTGATATACTTCGTCATTGTTGAGATCTAGAAGGGACCCTGCTTTTTTCTTCATGAGGTGGTTACAAACTAAGGTTGTCCAACCTTACAATTAAATTATGCACCAACAAGATTAGGTAAGAAAGGGTGTTGTGACTCAAAATTTGTTTTATTAATCAAAATAATGCACCTATTGTGTTATGTAGAAATGATAGTTGGGGACTCATGTAAGTACTCTATCCAGTAGTGTGTATCCCCTTCGTTTGGCTTTGCAGAAGCCTGCTTTGCAACTTCAACAATGAAATGAGCAGCGGATTGGAACGTGCAAGTTCTCGTGAAAGCAGTCATCAGGCAGTCTTTATAATGAGCATAGTTTTCGACATTGAGGTCATTATCTATAAGGCGGGGTGCTCTCACAATTATCCAGTCAATAGAGCTCTTTACCTCATCACTTTGTGCAAATTTCATAAGTTCAACAGCATCTTGGAAGGCTGGCATGAAATAAAGAACCGGTCGAACTAGTGATGCCAATGTGTAGCCATCTTTCGGTGCAGCTACCATTATTCCTCCCATAATTACAAGTTTCTTCACTCCACATTGTTTCATCGCCTCAACGAAGTTCCTACAAGAAGCCAGCATAAGTCCCTCGGACTCATTGCCATAACCAATCGTGCCCAAGCACGAAACAACAACATCTGAACCTTCTATAGTCCTCTTTACTGATTCGAAATCTCGCGGGCTTCCTTCTGTAATTTGTACCATCAAAGGATTATCAACCACTGGTCCAAGTTTCTTCTTATCACGTACTAACACTGAAATGCTAATCCCATTTGATATCAAATAGTCTACAACATACTTTCCTGTCTTCCCAGTACATCCAAAAACTGCGACACGCATTGTGAATCTTTTTCAGCGGGATGCGCTCTGGTTTTGGATAAATATTTTTAAGAGTCGGGCCCGATCGGGGTATATTTCAAACCAACAGATCGTATGCTTACATGCTGAACAACATCATCACAACAATATTGTTGCATGACAAATGAATGTAATGTAAAAAATTGTTTCAAAAATTCAACATCCCACATTACACAAATGTATACTTTATTCGATGTATAGATTGTTTTTTTTATGCCACTGCTCTATACCTTGATCTGGATATTCGTCAAATTGTTTGTCACCCTCTTCAATATTAATTCTTGCCCAGGGTGCTTTTGACTTGACCATCAAATGAACAACATGTGGGGGTTTAGGGAGTTCAGTCTGACAATAGGTTATTAAAATCATATAAACACATTACGTCAATAGAGGAAGCGTATGGGTAGATGAAATCAGGGTATTCACTAGATAGATTAACAAAGATTTTAGAGAGTAGCACTGTACGGGTGATAATTCCAAAGGTGTGATCCACACTCAGAGCAGAAATTTCTCTGACTAGATTTGGAGCTTTGGTACACTTTAACGAGCTCTTTTCCTTCTTTGATGTTCATAGACTTGTTATCCCCCATGATATTGATTCCAATTCCTCCTGATCCATTAGTTTTTCTGCAAATTGAGCAATACTGTGCTCACGTTACATGAATTGCATAGTAATAAACGTACACAATAATTGTATGGATATGGGGTATGGCTCTTAAGTCCATATTTTACTTTTCCGCATGCACATGATCCTTGCAAGTCCATCTTGTTTTCCGATTTTGATATCTTCTTTAAATAGAACTATTGTAATCAAAAACTAAATCAACAAAGTTAAAAATATTAAATGACAACAATTCAATGTTTATTTAAAAAGTTATTTTCTGCGTAAGGATCTTTAACTCCCACAATGACTTATTGTTTCTGTTATGGTCGACAACTGCTGGAATTCTTCCATTAGGTTGAATTTTCAGAAACTCAGGGTCCTTGTTTTGAAACTCGATATATTTGGATTCAAAAGAAACATTCAGCTCTCTGAGGGTTGCGTTGACTTTCCATCCCGTTTGGTCCCCCAACGTGACTCCAAAGTGTTATTTGTTTGTCTGGCATGTTCTGTTTGCTTGTTATTGTTCTGGTAAATTATTCGACGCTCGTGATGCTTTTATGTGGACGGTATTTCGACGCATTTCAGTGCAACAATTGTAAGGGTTAAGCAACAGTTGAGTGCCAAGATTTTTAGATAACATGATATTTTTAAGCCCTATTTTGTTACTTTAAATGCTCTTATTTTAATGTAGGTACTGTTGAAAAATATGTGGAATACTTTTGTTCTTGACGTGATTGATATAAATAGAATTGTAAAAAGAATTCATGACAGGATACAACAAGGCTGAGTTTATGCTATACGGTCACACCGGATATGTCACAGCATTAGGACATACCGATAATAATGTAATATATTCAGGATCTAATGATCATTCTCTACGGACTTGGGATTTGGAAAACACAATTTGCGATCAAGTTTTACTCGGCCATGAGGGCAAAGTTACTACAACTATTTTTATGAACAAATTAATTGTCAGTGGCTCCGACGATCATCAAATTCGGACGTGGGATGTAAGGTCAAATCCTTTATGTGTGCATCACTTACCGCGAGCCCACAACGCAGAGGTGACATCAATTATCCAACAAGATGAGAATCAATTTCTATCCTCTTCTTCTGACTCATCAATCAAAATGTGGGATTCTCGATACCTACCTAGCTTTGATCAATCCGCTTCTAGTATGTACACGGTAGACCTCACAGTTCTTAATAACACTGATAGAGGTTTTCGTTCGGTCATTCAAAGCACAAGGGGATCTATTAGGGACATTAAGGTTGGAGCGTGGAAGGATCAGCCATGTTTATTCACTTGTCACAACAATGGAGTTATTCAGGCCGTCAGCACGACAGGAGAACATTTAATGAGCTATGATGGTCATTATGGTGATGCCAATGCTTGCATCTTGTCTCAAAAGGGAACAACACTCATAACTGCATCAAGCGACAAGACAATTAGGACTTTTGACATTGATACTGGAAATTGTTTAAATGTGTTTGTGGAATTGCACTCAGGAAACGTTACAGCACTAACGCCAGGATCCAACGACCAAGTCATCAGTGGAGGTCATGATGGATTAGTCAGGATATGGAACATGAATGACGGAAGGATTGAAAATACGATTGAGAGATGGGGCATGGTTGTAAATACTCTACACTTGTGTGATTCGGTGCTATTTTGTGGATGTGACGAAGAGGTCCTTAGAGGTTTCGTTGTAAGAACATAGAATGAAATAAAATTAAAAACTTTTAATGATCTTTAGTAATTTACATGTTGTTAAATGTCTATGATTATTAGGTTTTAAAGATAAGACTGGACTCACCATCGTCGTCAACACAAATCGTAATGGACACATCAAACGGTAGTCCTCCTGCGCTAGTCGCGTTGCTGATTCGAAGTGGTCTTGTTATACTTGAATTTGTTGTTCTAAATTGTAAAATACACAAGATCAAGTATACTCACGTTGATGATGTGATTAATAATCTGTTACCACCCAAAACTGTATTTCTTAATATCGAATATGCATTTCCTTGTGACCCGCTTTGACTTGATCTAATAATCGTTTGAAATGCTCTATGACCTCTGTTCAACATTGAAATGTGTGTAGACGACAAGTTGATTGTAAGAAGAAAATAAAATTTTAATTGTAAATAACACTGTCATTGCCCAAATCAAACACACCACCATTCTGTCCAATACCATGGATGTTCTTGTTTCCATTGTACGCACTCAATGATTGGAACTCTGAGAATTGCTGGTTATCACGGCGGCTACCAGTCAAGAACCTTCCTGATTTGTTATCCCACTTTCTTAGTCTTCCAGCATCATCAACGGCAAATACGCTATTGTCTCTTCCTACCGTGATATCTCTCACTCTCTCGTTCTTGTTGGCCCATGCATTGTTCTCGTAGCGTTGAGCGTATCCATTTTGGTCGATGCCCCACATTTCAAAGTTATTTCTGGAGAATAAGCTCTTCTTTGGGTTTCCTACTGCCAAGTGACGGATGCCTTGTGCTGGTATGGTGGTGACTTCGCTTCCATTCACATTCACAACGTTTCCACCCTCCGTCAAGATGTATGCGCCTTCTTCTCCATAAGCATTTACTTTGGAGAATCTTCCATGCTCAGCTTGCGAGGTGAACACCGGCGTTATAACGTCGCTGTTGCTCTTTGGGTTGTACTTGTGCAAAATACCTTGATCGTCGATGAACCACAAAATGCCATTCTTGACTGCGCTAAAGTCTGAAATCTTCTTTCCGTTCAATGGTGCATAATCCACTCTGTTCCATTGGTTGTCTCTTCCTAGAGAGTATAGCGAACCTGCATCGCTCAATCCCCAGGTGTCCTTTGCAACTCCGGTGCGGATGCTGCGAATGTTGACTGGCACTTGAGTGGTTTGTGTGGTGGTGACGACGTTGACGTTTCCATTGTTGGCTGGTAATGGAGCGGTGACTGCACCTCCTGGGGCAGCTGATACGTGAGGAACTGGTCCGACAACTCTTGTTGCATGTTGTTGATGGGCGACAACTGATGTAGCTCCCACGACTTGTTGTTGGACAGCTTGGACGCGATCTACAGAGTATTCGTTCAAGTGCGCTACTGGTTGACCGGGGTGGTAGACGGGTACGTAGGTGTAGACTACTTGGACGGGGATTTCGTGTCTTTCAATGATGACTTGTCTGTAGATGGGTCTTTCTATGATTGTCTCAATGATGGGTGGGAGATCGACGACACCGCCCATGATGACTTCGTTGTTGGGTCCGACTTCTGTTTGGCGAACCAATGGGATCTCTGCGTGCTTTCCTCTTGTTCCGATGACCTCTTCTCTGACGGGCTAGAAATAAAGTTATGATGATTGTGATCGGAGGGTACTTACGAGTTCTTCACGTTCAACAATGACTTGTTGTTGGATGGTTCTTACTTCGGGTCTCTTTTCAATCTCGATGATTGGCTGTTCGTGTATTTCACGAATGACTTCTCTAGTGTGGACTTCAATATTCTGCTTTTCGATAATGTTAGAAACGATTGGTGCGTCTTGGATGGTCTTGACTATGGGCTCTCTGTTGATTACTGTTGGTTGGGCGACAATTGGGGCTGTGTTAGCTGTGGTGGCTGTTGTTACTGTTGTGGTGCTGGTTTGGGCAATTGGTACGGCACCGACGGCTTTTGGTGCATTGTTAACGTTCGTTACTGTCGACATTGTTGTTGTGTTTGTTGTTTCTTTGTTATTTTGCGTTTTCTATTTTTAAGTATGGATCTATTAATTTGTTCTATTTTTGAATTGTTATTTTTTCTATCCATACATGGTCATAATACGTTTGTTTGTTTCTTTGTTTTTGGACTGTGTGGAGTCTTTATTGCTTGTTATCTACGCTATAGTAACATGATTGCTTTATTATAGAGCACAATTTCAGCATCAAAAAAAACAAGCAACAGTAATTTGTGTACAAACAAGACATTAATTACTACGTTTTATTTTTGAAATTGTTTTGATAACTTTCTAGCATTATACATCCTTGACCCCAAGAACAAAGTCAAACCAGACATTAATACAGTGGTGGTAAGAAAGAACGTAGATAACGTTGAATTATGTTTGATAAAATCAGCTTCAGACATTCTTGAAATTATTAATGGTCTCTTCAAAGTCAATGCTCTACCAGAAGGAAGCACTTCTCCTACAATGAATAATTTTTCATCTACAGGTAACATTTTCTCCTCGATTGTAAATGATTGACCAGATTCATATCGATCTCCTATGTAAAAGTTTTTGACAACTTCAATCTCAGTGGCAGTCAATGGATCGTCGGACGAGATCACCTTCTTTATCTTCTCAATGTCAGTCAACTCTGTTGGAAAAGTGTTTTCGTATTTTTTGGAGACCACATCTAGATCTGGCGAGCCGACAAGCGAGTCCGGTAGATCATCAACCCTAATTAAATTAAATTCTCCAGGAGCTGATTGCATCTGCTCTTCGCTTGGGTCTTTCAAGTAGAATGGGCCCTTAAATTGGTATGATAAAACGCACTCAGTTACTGTTTCTCGACGTGTGACTGTTTTACCGTCCTTGTTCTCCTCCTGCACTGTTCTCGTATATTGTTTGTCCACGTTTACATTTAATACAACACCTTTTTTGTCTGATTCATATACAGACTTTAAGGGTGTGACGTTCGGAGGTGTTGTGGATAATGCGTAGAATTTACAAACTGGTGCGGGGATGTCTTCGTTTGAAAATTGAGAAAATTGGTCATTCGCGCCGAATACTAGCTCGTTCGAAAGTGTTGATGCGTGTAGGCTGTACAGGTCAGAGACGGATGAAAAAAACTGTGTGTCACGAAGTTTACTAATAATATTTGTACGTTGTTTATATTGGTAAAATGATGCACAAGTTGCCGCACCACCGATAACAAACCCGACAGTGTTCAATACTGTTAATGGTTGCATTACAATTCTTTACCAATAATAGTTGTCTACATTCGTTGACTGGGAGTTCAAACTCCTAAAAGTTGTTCCATGATCACCGTCATTTCACTGCTGCTCTTTGTACCTGTTGTTCTCATTACCATCTACTACATTCTACATCTTTTGGAAGTACGGCGAGTACAACACATTCCTGGTGTATCATACCCCCACGCACTGTGGTTATTTTTATTCGCAAAGCACAATAACTTCTTCATGTATCCACGTGACCAGATACAATTATCAAATGATTTAAAAGATAAGAAGGTATGGAGAATTACACTCGGAAGAGACACTTGGGTTTTCACCAAGGACCCAGAAGTTATTCGTGAAATTTGCGTGACAAAGCACAAGGACTACAGAAGAGACAAGAATTGGAAGAAAGCAAACATGGTGAACACAAGGGGCAATGTTCTCGTGTCTCATGGAGACGAGTGGAAGCAACATAGATTATTCCTAAATCCTTCCTTCTCAGATGTAAACATGAAAAATTCATATGACAAGACAATCATCCCAACAGTTGAAACCATCTTTAATCGATGGGACAATAAAATAAAATCATCTAGTGGCGAAGTGAATGCCAGTTACGATTTAAGTTGTCTAGTTGCCGATGTGTTTGGCCAAGTTGCAATGAGTTTAGATTATGGTACAGTTAGAGATCGCAACTTGAATGAAAATGTAGAACCCTTAATGTCCTTACGTCTCAAAGATGTCACATTCGTAACTCAGTTCCTGGTGTTATTTCCATGGGGTACTAATCTAGCCAAGTTCAATCCCAAGAGTTTGTCACTCATTCCTGTGATAGGATGGATATTGGAGAAGGTCAGCAAAACAACCAGAGATTGGAGAGGAATGCTTGTCAAAGCCGTTGAAGACAGATGTTCAGGGGCCACGACAATGGGTAGTGACATTTTGAGCGTGCTATCCAAAGCCATTCTTGATCCCTTTAGTAGAGAAAGTGACACCAAATTTGACAAAGAGGACATTGTATCGGAGTTACACGTATTGGCATCAGCTGGTTTAGAAACTACAACGCATACTTTGGAATGGGTATTATATTACATGGCGAGAAATCTTCAAGTCCAAAACAAGTTAGTACAGGACATCAAGGACACCGTCAAATCCAATCCCATCAATTATGAATCACTTTGCGACCCACAACTTTTCAAGTACGTTCATGCAGTAATCAATGAGACCCTCAGAATGAGAGGTCCAGTGCCTAACATTTGGAGATATACCCGTGTGGACACGGTTTTGGCTGGAAAGACCATTCCTAAAGATGTAAGTGAGTGATTCAACATGTCATGTTTAATGTTATAGACACATGTATATCCAATGTTTTGTCTGGTGAACAAAGATAAGGAAATTTGGGGAGGTGATGCAGATACTTTTAAACCAGAAAGATTTTTGGATGCCAACATTAAGCCGCACGTGTTCTCCCCGTTCTCTTTTGGTCCAAGAGCATGTGTTGGGAAGAAGTTAGCAGAAATTCAGCTGATGCACGTAGTTGTGAGTATATTTAATCAATACAAGATYAGTCTGCCTGAGAGTGAGAGTATCGCAGACGAAATGGAGGAGAGAATGGCAATGACCATGGGACCAAAAGATTCTGTGTATGTTGTTGTTTCAAAAAGAAACTAATATGTTCATCATTTAATAATATTAAAATTACCGAACGTGGGTCTCGAACCCACGACCTCGAGATTAGAAGTCTCGCGCTCTTCCATTCAGATTTAACTGAGCTAGCCCGGCWTTTGATCTTATTAAAAATTTTAATTATATATACTTTTTATAAAATTTCGACATTCACGATGTTTGTGTTGGCAGTCGTTTGTTATTTGAAAATATCAAGAACATGTACACCTTGACGAACTTCCTCTGAAATTCAGATGGTCGGATCACCAAAAGTGTACCAAACAAACGATCATATTCTGTCACAAATTGTCAATTGAAGCCTTATTAAAAAATGGAAGGAGAGGAATACGATTATGAAGCATCACTGACCAAGTGTGCTGAACATCTTGCAGGAGCCGAAAGAGTTGTGGTCTTTACAGGGGCTGGGATCAGTGCAGAGTCTGGAATAGACACCTTTCGTAGTGGGGGAGGATTATGGACGGGCATGGTGGGTAAAGTAGTTCTTGGAATTTTTGGTACACCCTTTGGATGGAAGTGGCTCCCTCAATTTGCATGGAGCCAATATGTAGATAAGTTTTATAATCCTATCAAAAATGCAGTACCAAACGACGGTCACAAGGCTTTAGTTGAACTTGAGGAAATGTTTAAAGGAAAATTTTGTATCATCACTCAAAATGTCGACGGTCTACATCAAAAAGCAGGAAGTGATCCCTCAAACGTATTTGAGGTGCATGGTACAGTCAAGAGAAGCATTTGTGTAAAGAACAGGCACGTCTATGAAAGTTTTGAATCAGAAGAACTTCCAAGAACATCCCCCATTTGTAAAGTAGATAGGTGTGGAAGGTAAGTATAACTTTTCAAGTTTAATTGACTTTAATAGCACATTGCGACCTGATTGCGTTCTTTTCACAGAAAGTTTACCCATGGACGAGTGGATGAATTCAGAAGATGGTGTTAATAGACTAAGACAGGGAGATGTACTATTGATAGTCGGAACATCAGCAAACGTATATCCAGCGGCTGGACTACCCAAACTCGCAGCCCGTAGGGGAGCGCATTTGATAGACGTCAATCTGGAACCTACACCCTTCAAGCAGTGTCAGAATTACAACTTTTTGGGAAAAGGTGCGGGAACTTCCCTTCCTGCTCTATTAGCCAAACTGAGAGGATTAAAGCCAATGTAACTATTAAAAATTTTGAATACTTTATTTTATACAATTCAATCATAAGACTCCCTGTGAAAGTTTAATGCTTGTCTCAAATAAATCAAACACATCATGCTAATTACAAACATGCACGCAATAATGCCAAAGAACGCAGTCTTGTCCATGGTATCACGAAACGGAACCCAACAATTCATTCCCCACAAACTAGCAATCAAATTACTCGGCATCAACACGGCGACCATCATGCTCATTCTGCTCAAAAAAACAATTGTCCTCTTTGCTGATTTTTTCACATCGATTTGAACCTTCATCATGTAATTACTGTGAGTGTGATTTAAACTCTCCCTGCAGTTATCGATCCTTTCCAAAGATATTGTAATGTGATCTAATACATCTCTTGCGTAAGCTTGAATGGACTCACTAACAGTCGAAGCAGATGATTCGGTCAACTTGTGCGCTAGTCTTTGTTTGGGAAGTAAAAGTCTTCGGAACGATACAATGTTCTTTTTGGAAATGTCTAATCGCTGCATCACTTCGGAGTGGTCATTCTTGTCGAATACGAAAACTAATTCTTCCATGGTCTCCACCTCTCTTACGAAGGCATCTACTTGTGGAATGTAAACGTCGACGACGGCATCTAATAATGCGTATAGGATCCAGTCTGTGCATGGAAATGATGTTCTTCTTACCATTTGTGGCGAAAAGGATCTTGTTTGTGTTTTTAAATGTCTTGACATGTCGTACTTGTGTGTGAAGACGCTTGAGGAGGTGCGCGTCATTTTGCTATTGTTGGTTAGGGATGGTGTGGTCGGCATGGCTGGTGGTGCCGTTGATAAAGTGTTGCCAGAAGAGGTTTCCATCTCAAACTCCATTCCTATTCGCTTTAGGACCAAGTCTAAGCAGGTGACTGGATGTGAGTGCAAGGTGATGACATAATCATCAAAGACTAGAACATGAAGGTTTGTGGACGTTGGTATGTTATTGCTTCCATGTTATGTTTTAATCGTATTTAAAACTTACCCTTTTGCGACATTCATGTCAACAGGTAGGCGCAGAACTGCATAAATGTAATCATCAAACTCTTCCCACTTCTCTTGTGTGTCTTCTGATGATACATCTTCGGTTGTGAGAGGATGGAAACAAAACAAGTGCTGGAATCTATTAATTTGTTCAGTTGTTGATGCCTTTTTTTAGTAAGATGGGATTTGTACACAACTCACCTGCAGGTCAATCCAAACAGGTTCACTGCGTTCTTTTATTCCAGCAGCTATCCTTCTTCTGTATGTTGTTTTTGTATGAGCCCAAAATGCTTCAAAATCATGAAATATTCTACTTTCATAATTTAAACCTATGCAAAGGATTCTGTATCCATCAATTGCCTTATCGCCCACAACATAATCCAGCACATCCTTGTAGAATTAAAATTGTTATTATAATTCAAACGCACTATAACATCGGTTGATGATTCAGGAATGATGTTCATAAGATGTAGTGGATACTCTGATTCTGCAAGTCGAAGGTCGTAATCTGGCTCTGAATTTGTATCTTGTCCTTCATCGAAATCCGGAGAACGTGCGAGATTAATATTACTTGTTCCTTTCCCGAAAATAAATCTTCTCAAGTCATTAGGACTGGTTGTCGACATGATGTAAGTTGACTCGCTTACAAGATAACAATAATGACATTCCAGAATCTCATTCCAGAAATAAAGTAGCCATCTGCCACAAATCCATTAACTGATAAGTCGAAAATATTTACAAGAACTTTGAATCTTTAATAAAACAGATCATTTCTAACGTGGAGGCAAAAGGAATAGTGCTTGCCATACCTTTCCCCCTAAGCTCTAACTGTGAGGACCTCAAATGTAACATCAAATTCTCATTTAACCGCAGGGATGTAGCGTTGGGTGCGTTCCACGCTACCACTTCAATTTTTAGATCAGTAACGTTCTTCTTCAAAAGTCCAACAACATGTTTACAACAAATTCGATGACAAGCCTCACTCAATACAAATTCCAACCTCTCTACAATTTTATTGTCAAATGTTTGGTCAGATGTGGTTCCCACCGAATGATACACATTTCTTTCCTTATTCCACTCCGAATAATCTTGGTGTATTTGTAATAAAGCACTCTTAAGCAAAACAAGGATCATTTGGTCGTGACTGTCACTGATTACTCCAGTATCCACAGAGCATCTTAACTCACGCCAAACACCATTCGGCTCTAACGATAAAAGTACATGAATGAAACCTCCGTCCAGCAACCTGTTAACATTTAATTTCAATATGATTCTATTTTCAGTTTTTTCTAAAACAACAACAGATTGAATTAAAGTACAAGCATTTGACAATAACATAAAAAGTTCTTGATCTAGTATAGAATCTTGAGCTTGATATAAATGTTTGATCTTGTCGTCAATGTCGTCATCCTGTAGTGATTCTTTGTTTGATATTTTCGACGATAGTATGGTCCTCCTACCACTGGTACACGCGGCTGGAAATGCAAGATCTAAAATGTTATCATCTCTTCTGATGACACCGACTGAGACGTGTCTAAATTGAACTGGCGGCACAAGTCCTGATCCCAATCCAATGTCGACTACGTGCTGATACTGCGGTTGTCTCATCATGGTTGATCTCTTTCCTTGTGAAATGCTTGAATTGGCCCTTAATGTGAATTCTGATTGAATGCGAAAAAGTGACTGGTGATGGTCGTGGTCCTTTTGTATTCTATCTTTTGCCTTCTCGGAACCTCTCTGCAGCATTTGTAAGGCTGATTTTAGTTGGAAATTCTTGGAACGGAACAACTTCAAACCTTCATTCTCTTCTTCCTTCTCGTCAAATAAAAGTATTTCGTCTTTGAGGAGATCGGAGGCTGTGGATGACATGCTTAGATCCGAAGTTCGCTGAATGTTAACCACAGTGAGATACTGTGCTTGCTTCAATGTTCTGGCGAGATCCTCCACAACGTCCATTTCATGAAGCGCTGCACTTAATTCGGAGAGAGTTTTATTAAATGGATAAGGTTTTGGGGGGCGTTGCAGATATGCCTGTTTTAACTCAACACTTTGTTTGTTAGTGACTTGAACTGTTTTGGGCTTACTGTGCTGATTTAGGGTCGCGCGGATCGTCGACTGTATGATCATTATATGACTGCTGCTCCACAGGAAAACGAAAGAGTTGTATTGTTGATGCAAATTTTTCCTCGCCTGTCTGTGCTTTAATTGGAACCTCTTGACCATCATCTTTTATTGATTCAATCGGCGTTTCTTCATATGATTCTAACGTAAGCCGCACTCTTTTTATATCAGATTCTATTTCTTCTCGAGGACTTCTTTTCGACATACTTTAGTTGATTGATACAAAATTTTACAATTCGAAGAATAAAAGAACGTGAAAAAAGTTGAGCAGGTAAATGATCAAAAAGAAAATAGATGTTTGTTGTATCAACTATTTCAGCTCAATAAAGCATTGCTTTTATTCCTCGAACGTTCCATTTGTATTGGAGTTGTAAATCATAGTCTTGGACAACCATTCCATTGTCAGAACAAACAAAAACACTTCAACGACAAGATGTGGGGCAAACTATTTGGAGGAGGAAAGAAAGAAATTACGGTCAGTAAAAAGACCGAGGATCACACCAACCAAACCATCAACAAGATGCAAGAAACTCAAGAAATGCTGGAGAAGAGACAAAAGTTACTTCAAAAGAAGATGCAAATGGAAGAAGATAAGGCCAAAGAGTTCTTGTTAAAAAAGGACAAGAAGTGTGAGTAGACTTTTATTTATGACTTATATTTAATCTTTAATAGCTGCCCTCGCCGCCATTAAGCGCAAAAAGACCTATGAAGCCCAATATAACCGTCTTCAACAACAAATATCCAACGTAGAACAAATGTCCATGAACGTTGAGAATGCAGTTACAGACATGGAAACACTCAAAACTCAACAACTTGCTGCAAATACCCTTAAGCAAGTTTTCAAAGAGACTGGTGGTATAGACAAGGTAGAGGATGTCCTCGACGAAGTTAGAGATGCTATGGACGTTGCAAATGACCTCGGTCGTGCCCTTTCACAGAACATTGGAGGAGGCGAGATGATCGACGAGGACGATATTGAGGCTGAGTTGAGCATGCTTGAGATGGAGAATGACGATGCCCAAATGTTAGGAATGGACTCAAGCGTTAAAATTCCCAAGGGGGCACCAACTGGTGGTGTTAAGTTGCCAACTGCAAAGAGTCCCGCGAAGAAGGTTAGATCCGAAGAGGAAGACGATTTGGCTGCCTTAGAAGCAGAATTGAATGGTTAAGACTGTACTCGTTTATCTGTAAAATAAAATTCCATTCAGAAAAAATATCATGAATTTCCAAAAAATTTGGTCAACTTCACATAATCATACACAACCATGAACACAGAGTCCCTAGAGATGGAGGCCTTCGCCCAAATATACTTCAAGTGAGTTTTGGTTTCGCATTTTGTTTTTAATTATTGTAGTATGATCAAGGAGTGTAAGGTAAAATGCTTGACCCATGCGGGAACAGCCTTGGACGAATATGAAAATGGATGCACAAACACATGCGTAAAAAAGTATTTCAAAGTTCACAAATTCGTTGGTGATGTGATTCAATCAAACCAACCACAATAAACGAAATTTAACTGAGAAGTTTTAGTATTTGAGTAGAAGAATTTACTGTTCTAACGACACACAGCCTTTAAAAGTTGCATTAATTTTGCAAAATGCTTGTCAAGACAAAATAATTTCGGAGAGGATTCGAAAATGTCTGTGTCGGTTACATTATAATTCTGCTAGTAAATGCAACATGTTGATCCACAATATAACTACCTGAATTGCTACTGCTGAAGTTCCATAGTGTTTATATTTTTGAGTTAGTTGACTTCACCATAATGACATATTAAACACATTAAAGACAACCGTTATAAACACTAGTGTCGAATTGACTTCGCTGATGAACAAAATTATTACTGACACTTCTAGACAGCCAACTGGCTGACACCTATTTCGCTTCAAGTCTGAATTTTATTTTGCACTAAAAACATGGAGGTTATATTTAATGATTTCAAGTAACATGAGAATGTTAAAAACTACCCAAAAATTCTTCAAGAAGTTAAGCCGCTGCTCATCAAAAGTTTAAAGTACATGTGTTTATTGGTTTTGCATCTCCAACATTGCCCCGCTGTCCACAAATTTTGCATTGATATCATACAACATTTCAGTTTCAAGCTCTGCGATGACTTCGTCGAACAAGTCGTTGTCAGCTCCTTCCGCTACAAATCTATTCTTAACATTCTGCCTCATTCTGTTGGTAATATTTATTCCATGTATAGAATCTGGGTCAAAGAATTGATCTAAGATCTGTTCTGCTTTTTTGGTTCTTACTTCCCTTGGAGATATCGTTTTGTATTCCAACTCAATTGCCTCCCAACATAGCACTACTTCTACACAGAATAGTTTGGCTGCAAACAATTTGATGAATCTTCTGGCTTTGTTATCTATATTGTTGGTTGACTCTTTGTAAAGAATTAACTTACCCCTCATGACAAGTCCTACGTTATAAACATCTGTAAAAGGAGACCTTTCCGAAGACATCGACTTTGCTCTTTTGGAGGGTGATAGAGGTATGGCCACTGGCAATGATGTCGGCATGCATTGGAAGTTTTCTTTATTAAGAACGGCAAGTTTTTTCGACTTTTGCGCTAACAATGCCCTCTTGTCATTTAGTTTCTTTTTCGTCATGCTTGCGAGAATACCATATCTGGAATCATCCTGTTTGATGATGGGAGAGGAGGCCTCTGTTGCCTTGCCACTAAATTGTGGATCTACAATGACAGACAAATAGTCAGGTCTGATGTTAAGAAGTTTTAATGGGATGTAACTTACCTTTCATGAGGTTTATCGACTCTGAATTCATGTACAACTGCACCTGACTCTGCTAAAAATATTGCTGGCTTTCTAGCTGCATGGGCGCCGTCCCTAGCAGCAATACTTTTGACTGTAATTCCTTTGGTGAAGAACAGTTCAATACCTCTTGTAATGTTTTGGTAGGCCAGTGATACTTCGTTTATCACTTCAAATGCATTTGAAAATTTATTATCCTTATCGTGTACACAAAGAAAGTCATTGATATATGGATCAGGAAACTATTGATTAGTTATTAACAAAAAAGATTGCGTACGTCTTTTAAATACGTTGTAAAAAACTCGGGACTCTCCATGTGTATGAAAACTGCGACTGTGTTGAGCTGGAGCATTGCAGGATATAGATCATATATATCCCGTATAGCTTCTTGACAGAATATACATCCTGTGTGTCTATTTGTTTAGGAGTTCGGTTAGTAAGTCAAGTACACACCTTAGGAATATGAGCAGAACCTTATGTTTACATGAAATATCGTGTATAGATTCGCCGGTATTTGTTATCATACTCCTCATCACATTGTGGTCATATGACCGAAGGTTGTTTGTTACCATTTCCTAGTTCGTTTTCATCAAAAATAGCTTGACGTTTGAAATAGGTAATATAATAAAATATACAAAAATAGAGGATGACACAATCATTACAAAAAGAGTGATGTAATTTCTGATGTTGGTATATGTTGTCTTCTTTTGGTCGCTCATTCCATAATTTTGGTTACACCAACTTCTCCAACAATGGATGATTATCATGTCCCAGTTTTCAACAGTAAGATAGCAGTTGTGATAATAAAGTTATATTAATAGACGTAACTGGTATCCATTAGTTAGACCTACCGATAATGAAGCCCACAAAACAAGAACTACTAGATAAGTTTAATGATCAGACCTCAAATTAGAGGTGATGTTTTCGCATCCGTAATGAATGATTGTGTCTTTGATAAATCTTAAGCGTAGACCTAACATTAATTTCAAATAAAAAGTAAATTGTTTAACTACTTTTGATGTGTTGGGATGTTTCATAATTTTACAACCCCATAAGTACACAGGTTGACTTTAAAATAATTCAATCATGTCGAGTGAAGCGTATTGTGATCAACAGACAGGAGAGGAGGACGAAAAGTTTCAGTCTTTTTTTGTTGAGCACGAACAAGCACTGAATCTTGTGACAAATCTAGGAGATGCTTCAATTGATGAGAATAAAATTGAATCAATTGTAGCGGAATTTATTAAAATTGTACGATTGTCCAAATTATTTTATGTAGTAACACCTTTAGCTTGAGAAGTATCAGGAGCACGCAACATTATTGGATCCTCACTTGCAACAAATGATTGACAGTGTTATGACCATACTCCGCTCGGTAATATTTTCTACAGAGGAGCAGAAAAAACAAAACTACCCTGACGATAAAACTTACAAGACGTTCAGACAAGCACTTTTCAAAGTATTGTACACAATCACAAGAGTTAGAGGAGCAAAGACCATACGTTTGTTTCAAATTCCATTGGTAACTAACACCTAACAGTGAAACATTTTCCACATGAGATTTATGAATTGGAACCATTGTTCTCTATTTACTTGTCAATACCAGAAACTGAAGAATGGGAAACAAGATACATTGTCCTGTTATGGTTGTCTCTCATCATAATGAACCCCTTTGACATTTCTATTGTTGACTCGTCGTCCATACAAAAAAGTTAGTTGAATTTAAATATTAAACTCATTTTTTAGCTGATCAAAACAAAAAGGAAAGATTAGCCGATCAAATGATCAACGAAGCGAAAAAATGTTTGAGTGAGCCTGGAAAAGTAAGAGAGGGACGCTTCACTGTTTTTGGCCAGACTACTCACAAGGTAACATTTACAACGACATTTCACTCATAGTCAACGTAGACCAGACATGTGCAAAGAACAGTTGCCTCAATTCATACAATACTGCGAAGCTGAACTGACAACTACAAAAAACAATTTTTTGGTAAACACGTTCTTCATTATCGATTCTTACATGATCAGAAAGCAGGAATCAATTTGACCATGGCCCAAGTACTAAGTTTCGGCAACAGGACAGAACTACTTCAAATTCTTCCACGAATGGCCACATTAGTTTTCAACGACGAACCAGCTAACACACTTTTAAATCAACTATCAGTCAAACTCACTCAAAGAATAGGTCTCGTATCTCTCAAACCACGCGTAGTCAACTGGCGTTACAAAAAATCACGACAGTCCCTGATGGGTACCAACTTGTCCAACAAGGAAAACAATCAAGATGACGACGATGACGACGACGATATCGAGATATCAGACATCATCGAAGAAGTCATCGAGAGATTACTAAATGCACTAAGAGAAAAGGACACAATCGTAAGATGGTCCGCCGCAAAGGGAATAGGAAGGGTCACATCCCGATTGCCGATGGACATGGGCGATCAAATCGTCGGTAACTTGCTAGAGCTATTCACACCCTCTGAAACAGATTGTGCGTGGCACGGAGGTTGCTTAGCTCTCGCAGAACTATCTCGCAGAGGACTCTTACTTCCCTCTAGGTTACAAACCATCATACCAGTCATCAACACTGCACTAAGTTACGACGAAAGAAGAGGAGCACACAGCGTCGGATCACACGTGAGAGACGCTGCTTGCTATGTATGTTGGGCATTCGCTAGGGCTTATCAACCTGAGGTGATGCAGCCCTACGTTAATCAATTAGCAGCAGCTCTGCTAAGAACAGCAGTGTTCGATAGGGAACTCAACTGTAGAAGAGCGGCGGCTGCTGCTTTTCAAGAAAACGTAGGCAGACAGGGCAATTTCTCTCACGGAATTGATATTCTAACTAAAGCAGATTACTTTTCACTTTGTAATCGCTCGAGTGCTTATTTGGAAGTGAGTTATTTCATTGCTCAGTTTCCTGAATATTGTAATGAGTTGATCGATGATTTGATTTACAATAAAATCATCCACTGGGATCAATCCATACGTGAATTGGCTAGTCAGAGCTTGATGAAGTTGACCAGATTGAATGTAAATTACATGCAATCCAAATTGGAACATTTATTACAGCAAATCACTTCGACCGACATGAACCATAGACACGGGTGTTTGTTATCGTTGGCCAATGTCTTATTGGCTCTTCATGAATGTAATTATGAATTTAGTCAACCTGAACAAGAAATGTTAATTAGTGTAATTTCTAGAATCCAAAACAAGAAGTTATATACGGGACGTGGTGGAGAGCTCACCAAGGAAGCAGCTTGTAGATTCATTGAATGCATTTCAAAATCAAAAATCAAGTTGACCAAAGATGTGATTGAACTTTACAAAAACACATTGGATGATTGTTTGAAGCACCCAACAATCACCATCGTGAATGGAGCAGTGAGTGCGATGGTATCATTCATGTCCACACATTACCCCATCTTGATGGAAATGCATCGAAATGACATTTTGAAGAAATACATCAACGCACTCAAGGAAGACGATGCATTATCCGTCAGAAGAGGATACATTTTATTGTTGGGTAATGTGCCCGATTGCATCATTTCCGATTCGTCACAATTCGAATCCATCATCAATGTTTTGATTTTACGATCCAAAGTGGAACAAGAAGAGATTCACAGGGACGCAGATTCAAGAAGCAGTGCCATCGATAGTCTAATTAATTTCGTTTCCCATTCCAAATTCTTCAACTCCACTAATTCATCCCATTCATCCATTTTCCAATGTGTTGTAGATTGCAGTAATGATTACTCTGTAGATAAGAGAGGCGACGTTGGTAGTTTCGTAAGAGAGGCCAGCATGAGGGCAATCGATTACTTACTCACACAATCCTCTTCTTCTGTTCCAGTGCTGTCCATTCAACAATCCAACGCTCTGATTGGAATCTTGTTGAAGCAACAGTGTGAGAAAATTGATAGAGTGAGAGACACGGCTGGTAAAGTCCTTTACAGGGCCGTAAATGCTGATAAAACTGATTTTGTAAACAAATTAGAAATAAAAGAAGCAATTGCTGAGGGTATGGAACTGATTCAGATCCAAATCCAAGATTTGTCCAATAGAGACCCAAAGGGCTCTTTAATTGATTGGTCTTCTTCCGAAATTACATTTCCCATCATGTGTAGATTATTAAATCTTGCACCCTATCGATATGATTTGTTACATGGGTTGGTGGTGTCGATAGGTGGGTTGAGCAGTCATGTTTTTAGAGCGAGTGCTGATGCCATGATATCGTTTATGAAGTGTAATCAGGTGCAAGTGAAATGGATTGCAGAAGATTTGATTGAATTGTTAAATCAAAATGTTGATGAAGAGAGAGTGAATGTACCATTGTTGAAGAGTATTTCACATTTAATGTCTCATGATTGTTTTTCTTGTCTTGATGGTGATGGTGAATTTTGTGATGATTTGATTCAATGGATCACTCAACATTTGGCAGTCACTAAGAATGTGTTGAAAATTACATATATCGTTGATATTTTGTGTGAATTGTTGAAATTTGCTGATCCTGTTAGAAGCAAGGCTCTGGGCATTCTTATGGGTACACTAGTGAATATCTTCCCGAAAGTAAGGGAGCACGCTTCTACTCAATTGTATTCCACATTGCAAGTGTTTGGCGATGAAGTGTTGGGAGATGATGAGGAACTATTGGACGAAGTGTTGGATTTCCTCACATCCACTAATTGGCAACTCAAATCAGTTCAATTGAAACCAAGTGTCCAGGAAATATGCGCCAAGGCAGGATTTGAATTTACGGTAATAAGACCGCCCAAGCAAGATCCCACCAAATTAAGAAAAACAAACAGAGACACATTCACAGAAGTGTTGTACTAGAGAATAAAACAAGTGTTGATTATTTACAAAATTTATTTTTATAATTTGATCGAACCCATCCATGACGGAGCATTGTTCAACCATTCGTCACATTGTGAAATCTTTTTACAGACCACAGGATCATTTTCATAGTTCGTTATGCTGGTGAAGGCCGCTTTTGCTTTTTCAAAGTGACCCTCCAGATACAAATTAAAACCAAGATCATAAACCTCAAGGTTAAACAAATCATCAGCACACGCTTGATACATTTTTTTTAACACTTGGAATAATAATACACTTTTATCCTTCTTTATTTGGACCCTCTCCACTCTCCTCAACAAAAACATACCATGAGGTAATTTTCTCAGAGTATGATTGGTGATCAAAATGACAGAGTCGTAGAATTTATTAAAGGATTCAACTTTGGAAGCCAAATTAACATGATCTCCAATGATTGTGAAATTGAAACGATGTGAGGACCCAAAATTACCAATCAGCACATTACCACTATTGATCCCAATCCTACATTCCAGCGCCGGTAAGTCTCTTTCCGTCCAATCTCTCGACTTTGACACCATGTAATTTTTACATTCAATGCTACACTCCACGGCTTTAATCTCGTGACAATCTTGGTTGAAGAATGCCATGATACAATCCCCAATGTACTTGTCGATAATGCCTCCATGATTGTCGATGATGTGTGAAAGTCCTTCGAATGCTTCGCTCATCAGGTTGACCAGTTTATTTGGGCTCAACTCTTCCGAATGTCTTGTAAAGTCCTTAATGTCGAGAAAGAAGACCGATACGTGTTCTGGGTATAGTCCTAGCGAGGCCTCTTGTCCACGGTTGACCAACCTCTCGACGACATAGGCGGGAACATATTTTTGAAAACTTCTTAATGTGTTCATCATTGAAATGAATGAATACTGCAATTCGCTCGTCTCGTACCATAAGAACCTCGAGTTGATCGTGTTGTTGATGACTGGGTGATCCAATTGCATTCCGCGCACATGATTGAAACATTGTTTAATGAGCTGAATGCTGCGTGCGACGGGTACGCTGAAGCTTAATGTAAAAATGACGCTAATCACGAGCACCGCCAATGCGACTCCCACGTTGATGTAAATGTTTTGATTGATCCTGTTGGTCCACTCTGATTCTGGCCACGCGACGAGAACAATGATGCGTCTGTTTGGATATTGATATTCTCCTTTGCTGACCATCACGATGCCGTAATTCGGAGATTTATAGGAGAATTCCGATTGTTGACTGATGGAGGTCCAACC
This sequence comes from Acrasis kona, assembly GCA_026419775.2. Classification (NCBI taxonomy): domain Eukaryota; phylum Heterolobosea; class Eutetramitea; order Acrasida; family Acrasidae; genus Acrasis; species Acrasis kona. Next base: position 193,282 of record JAOPGA020000657.1, read on the forward strand.
GCCCATGTTCCAAACGGCTGCTTCCAAGGCCTTGAGTTCCGTGCTGTTGGTGCTGCTCATGTTGCGATATGGGCTGACTCCGAATGGTTGTGTGTCATCAATGATTCGACCGTTTTTATTTGTCGATAATATGAACGAACCGTCCATCTCAGTGATTGTAATCTGCGTATTGTTGTTGTCTGTTGTTTGTTTGATTGTGTTCACGCGTTTTTCTAAAAGTCCAAGACTAAATACTTCCGCAAAAGCTAATCATTGTTAGGGAGATGAAAATAATAAACATACTTGCGTAGGCAACTCCATCATCATCAAAAAGTTTCTTTACGAGAGCAAAGGAGTTGATGCCATCTGCTGTGAATGTTTTTGAGACTAGATAACTATTTGTTTGATCTGGATAACTTGAGGGCAAATGTAGGAATGATCTTGGATCTGCGTCGGGTCTATAGTTTGGTATTGTTGGGAGCGTAGCAAAAGAGGAAAGTGCTGATGAACTATTATATGCTTTGACCGAGGCGTTATAATCTGGTGCCCGTGCATCATATAGTAGGAATCTTGTTATGTTTGTTGAGACGTCATTTAATGCCAACGTTTGATTTTCTAGTGTCAAGTAGATCTGCGTCCCATAAGGATCGTTGCCAAGTATAGATTTGAACTGGTTAACTACTCCATTATATACGGTGCTGTCTGTTCTTATGTTACGCAAATAATTATAGTTTAGTGCAAAAATGTTGTGGGCCACGTCAGTGCTGCGAATGGAGGTGTTATAAATGCGCTCTATACTAACCACTACCTAAAGACTCATTAAATCGAGAATTTGTCGTCGACCTACCTGTGTTATAAGGGATTGACGAACTGTGAATCCAAGGGTATTCACGATATTGGTTCCGGTCACTAAGCTCCCTACCGTCGCAGAAAGTATTGATAAGACTAGCGTAACAATGATTACGAAAGTAAATATTGTGTTGATTGATATAAGCTTTCTATACCAAGGAGTCTTAGTTTCGGGTGGTAATGGTGGGACCTCGACGGCTACTAAGTTCCCATTATTCGAAAAGGACGTTTTCCTCTCCGACGACCCAAACTCATCTGTAGAGGGAGGGCTTGTGAATTGATTAGTCGGCGGTATTACATTTACTGGAGTGTGAACTCTAGTGATAGGAGATAAGCATGATTCCCTGACCACCGAAAACTTGCTCATGTTTAAAGATCTTCTCCCTGTTGTATCTGTAGGACAAAAAATTGGTGCATTCATATCATAGTTCTTCGGAGAATGTAAAGCCGACGTTGATTGCATAATAATGTCAATAGACATATCCTGTACTTCACCGTTCTCTGTCGGTGACGTGGCACTAGAGCCTGTGTCTGGAGGTGGTGCATCATTATCACCCATCTGTTTTGGTCATTAACCTAAAAAAGTTACTAATTTGTAGACACGATTCAATATATTGAAATCTGAGGGAAATATCTCCAAATATGATGTAAGAAGGTTGTTGAAGATAATCTGAGCTCCGTGAACTTTATTTTTTTCTGAACCAAAAAGGATTAAGAAACTTGTTTGAGAACAGACCGCTGCGGATCAAGATTGCGTACTAATTTGAATAGAAACACACTTGTTCAGCAAGCTTGTTGCGTTCAAAGCTTCAGTTTCGGCAGGCGTCGTGGGGTAGCAATCAAACAAAATATAAGGAGGCTCAACGGGACTTTAGTTGAAGGCTTTTCTTCTTTTCCCACTTCAGCACATAAGACAATCTTTTCTTGGAGCATATCTCTCATTACAAACTAGAGAGTACTACGTTCTAAAATAAAAATACAATCTCCATGTCAACATCCATTCATTAACTAAAAATCTAGACCTCAGATTTCAACTTAGAAAGTGCGCCTCAAACAATAACCATCTACAGAAATTACAACGATAATAAAAAGTGATTGTTGATTTTGGCCAAAGGTGAAAATAAATCATAAATTATTTATTCCATCAAACTATTCTTGATATCCAGCATCGATTAAAGTTTGCTTTAGAACTTCATTTTCGTTTAAATCTTCCAATTCTTCATAGCCCTACAAAGTTAGCAGCAAAATTGAAAGACAACATACACCGATGAATTTTTCTCCAACAAAAAGTTGGGGGACAGTTTTCTTACCGCTTCCCTTTTCCATGTCAGCCCTTTTCTCGGGTGTAATTCCAAGATCCACGACCTCATACTTTATTCTGTGCTTATCAAGGGTATCTGTGACCCACTTGCATTCGTTATAAGTTTTGCGAACTGATGCTATAGAGCTTAGATAGACAGTGACTTGAGACATTTTTTCTTTTTGTTTTGTCACAAGTCAACTTGAATGCTTTTACAACAGCACTGGAACGACAATAAAGTGTTCCTACCAATGATTCATGGCGTATTTTGAAAATCAACAGACATTTTGAATAAAAATTATTTTTAATGTAATTTAAACTCCGCTTTGCATTGTTGCGAAGAATCCAAACAACAAAATCAATGGAATGAACAACAAATTTCTCTTGTTGGTTAGTGAACTTTCGGTTGCCATCATTCTTGCGCATGCCTTATAATGTTTAGTAAAAAAAAACAAAAATATACATACCCACGCAGACCAAACGGTTGAGATTGTCCTAAGCAGGAAATTTAAAGTGCTGTCAAATTGAGGTCCAAGTGCTGCAACCACTATCGGAGTGAGGAACAATAAAAGTACTACAACAGCGACTTGAGGAAGCAAGGAGTATCCTGTGAATGACACAACTTGTCCAAACGAAGTTCCTTGTACGGCTTCGTCCTGTTCGTCACTTCCTTGGTCTACTACTGGAAGAGCACTTTGATCTGACAGTAGATTAGCCAACAACCAGATTAGTCCACTTCCAATAATCCAAATCAAGAAAACCCAGGTAATAACCTGCGTGGTAAATAAATTGAAATTGTAGATGTAATTACCTGCAATTGACCCCAAACGATTAGCATTGAATAAAGAACAATGATAAAGAAGGGCCCCCAAAAATCTGCTTGTCTGAGTTTGTTCAAATCATCTTGTGAGGTTTGTTCTTTTCCGAAAACCAACAAGACCCTCTTCACCCTCCAGAAAATGTCAACAAGGTCTATATCTAATTCTTCTCTACGCATGTTTATTAATCAACGCCTATCACACTACGTACAGTATAGATTGCTGTGGTTCAGCCGTGGTTGAAGCGCTTTGCTTCTTTTGCGACGATTCGTCCACCTCCATAAGCCATCCAAACCCTTTTGAACTAAGATATTCTTGTGTTTTGTTCACCACAAAATTACCGCCTGCGTTTGATGGACCTCTATGCCTAATTGGCGAATCTTCAGCGTAGCTCATGGTAATGTTTTTATTGTAAAGAACAAAAAAATCAATAACAAAAAACACAAAAATCAATATTACTCTCTCTTTATTTACAAAATGAATCATTTTCCAGTACCGCTACCACACGTCACATACAATTGTAAAGCATGATCGTACATGGAATACAAATACAAATACAAAGGAGCAGTATTAGAATGTTTCGCACGAACCTCCCTCACATACTTGATCACATCCTTATAAATCTCTGCATGTTTAGCGCTGGATTGAGCCGTCACGCTTCTCAAAAAATGAGCCTCGCTCACGTCCTGACTCAACCGCTCCCAATACTCAATCAAACGAGTCGAATCTCTATTCTGTAGGCCCTGCATAGCCAACACCTTTGCATTCTTTTGTAGTGCCATCAACTCTTGTCCACACCTCTTCATGACCGCAGCGTGTTGATTGTTGTTGGTCATTGACGAAGAATGCTTCTTCTTTTTCTTATGCTCGCTATCGAACACAACCACTTGGTTAGGTTTGATACCTACCGCAGCGATTGAGTCTTGGTTGGCATTAGAAACAGCTTGTGCAGCGTTCATGGCTGCATTGGAGTGAGAATAAGAGTTGTTGTTGGATGAATTGGAAGAAGAAGAGTTATTGATGAATTTACGCAAGAAATCAACGAGAGCACTTCTCTGTACTTGATACACTTTGCTCTTATCTGCATCGTCGCTCGATTCACCAGCCATCATGCTCGTCGTGCTGCTGGGCGATAAGATACTGTTGGAATCGCTCATTTCCACTCTTACTTTGACCACACCCCTCTCGATCATGCTTTGTCTGGTCATGACCATGAATCGAATACCAAATTCCTTACAGTGGTCTTTTGCAGATTGATAAGCCATTCGATCGTCGTACATCAAATCACACTTGATTCCATTCTTCCACAACATGTTTGCAATCATCATTCGATCGTGTAACATGTTGAGTTCGCTACTCACCACCAACACATCGGGTAGTCCATTCAAATGACCACATCTCATGTATTGATGATCGGAATGAATTTCGTTATTGTAGTTCATGACCACTTTGGACAGCAACTTGTCCAATTTGAAATTGACGCCCACTACGTGATGTGGCTTGTTATCTAGTATTTGTAGTTTGTTTACTAGTTGGTCGTATCGACCTCCATAAGCCACGGTGGTACACGTTCTCTTGTGACGAAGAGATACGCAGAATAAAATACCGCTGTATCGATGACTCATGTGACAGCAACTTAGATCCAATATTAATTGATCTGCAGTGTGCGGCCATACTTGCAAGTGACTGCTCAAGGTGGCGATATCAACCAATGCATCCTTTGCTAAGCTATTACCAGCTAATAATTGACTCAATTGTTGATGAACGTGCATCAAATCACCACGCACGCCAAATAACTTACAAATTTTATTGACGCTCGTTTCATTGTAACCAAGCTCCGATTGTAATTTGCTCTTGATGTGATTCCAAGAGTAATTACTCTTGTGCAGGCTGTGTATCAAATTCAAAACTTGTTCTCGATGTTTAGGATTGATTTTACATTGATCCAACAATGCTTCGATCAATCCACTGTGATTCAACCTAACCACGTATTTACAGTCCCACTTGGGCACGCACTCCAATAAAATTTGATTCAATACCAACAACACCTCTGATTCAGCTATTAATTGGTGAGTATTGCCAATGATGTCGAAGGTAGCAGATTGACGAGTGGTGGGCACTCCGTGGCTTTGTTTACAGTGTTGAATGAAACTGTAGCGTTTTAAAAAGGGAATGCGCTCTGGTAATCGGGATAAATGCCTCGCTAATGATAAACTACCGTCGGCAACCATGTTCACCAACTTTCCACTGTTAAAAACAATGGGTTCCAATTGATGCCTCTCTCCCAATTTCATTTCGACGATTTGATCGCTGTTGGGTATCAAATGGGGCACATCGAACAAAATGGCACCGTGGCGCTGGAATATACTTTGAATGCGCTGCAACATGATTTCCTTATCGCATGCTCTTTGTAAATTGAATTGCTTTGTGATGTTGTAGTCCTGTACTTTTTGACTAAACAACGCATTCAAGTACTCCACTTCCATCTTGACGGGCATGTACTCGCTGTTGAGCAGATCAGCAGCGCTTGGACGAGACTCTGGGTCCTTGTTTAACAACAGTTCGATCAATTGCTTCTCTCGATCATAAGTGCGCGGGAAAATCTCATCGTCCACTTTGGATCGCTCTCTTAATTTACTCAACACGATGCTACGTTCCATCAACGTGCTGAATTTGTTCAACATTTCGTAAAAAATGATGCCCACGGCGAACATGTCCACTTTGGGGGTGTAATGGGTGCTGGTGAAGATCTCGGGTGATGTGTAGATATACGTGCCCACCACTTCGGCACTCAATTCTTCCAAATCACCGCTGTCGTTACTTCCCAGCAATTCGCTAAAACTAGGGGTGATGCTGAACGTGCCCCTGTGTTCTCTCCTGCGAACGACGCTGAGTCCAAAATCACCAATCTTGACTCCTCGATCGACTCCGATGAAAATGTTACTTGGTTTCAAATCACGATGGATCACATTGTGTTGATTCAAGTAGGCTAATGCTTCCACGATTTGTCTTAATAATCTCCATGCTTCTTCCCTGGAATCGATCAATCTTCCCGATTCGATAATGTCGTGTAATGTTTCTTGACAGTACTCCATTTGAATGTATAGAACGCTATTGTATCTGGAATCTGCATCGGGTTCGCTCGATTCGTCATCATCGTATTCGTGATCGTCGGCAACTTCTTCGCTGGTGATGGTGGTCATCTCGTTGTTGACTTCTCTCCATGCGTTGTAATATCTCACAATGTTGGTGTGTTGTAATCTGGATAGCAGGTTGACCTCCCTCATTATGTTTTTTTCTTGCCTGTCGTCTCTTTGTGTAAACATGATTTTTTTGATCGCATAGTACCTTCCGTCCAATTTGTTACGTGCTTTGAATACTTTTCCGAAACCTCCCTACATGACCGTTAGTGAGTGATTGAATTAATTTCACATACGCTACCAAGTGTCGCCACTTCTTCAAAATCAGTCCTATATCTTGACTCCATCTGATGATTGCTATTAGCGGTCGTTGTTAATTTTGATAATTCAGACGACGATGTGGGTGATTGTTTCTCTACAGGTAACCAAAATGAGGATGTGGAATGATTGTCGCTGTGGGCAGCTAACATTTGTTTTTTAAAAGTGTTTCTGAATTTGGTCTTGTATGCTTCAAAGTCATCCACACACTTGTCATGATTGATGACTCCTAGTTGTTGCAATTGTTCCACAATGTGCGTGTATGCATTATTGGGATCGGAATGTTGGTTGGAGTAGAGCCTTAACATGTGTAATAGAATTAATTGTGTTTGGTCACTGTTTTGTGATGATGGTGTTTTCAGTGTGGGTGCTGGTTTGAATGTTTTGGTCGGCATCACTTCGTCCTCATCCTCATCTGTAGAGTCTCCAAAAACAATATCCTGACTAAACATGTGACTGTTGCTGCTACTTGCTGATGTTCCCAAAAACTTGACGCCTTGTTCATCCTCGTCATCCTCGTCGTCATCCTCATCGTCCTCATCATCTTGTTGATCGCTCTCCTCGCTCCAATCTGATTCAGATTCTTCATCCTTTTCAAAGATAATGTCAACCTTGTCAAAATCGGCCTCTACGGTGGTCTTGAGTGCATTTTCATTCTTTAACTTTCCATTCCTAAGGGCCTCCCTCATAAAGTTATGTGTTGGTGGTGAATTAGCAAAGTCGGATGATCCGCCCGTTTTTTCATCATCGGAAAAATCATCATCGTCACTGGCAATGTCATCGAATTCGGAATTAAAGTTGGGCGACGGTGATTGAGGTTCGTGTTGGAACATTCTCTTTTGTTTGTCCTTCTTGCGTTGTTTAATTTCCTTGATCTTTTTCTTCTTCAACTCCGTAACTTCTTTTGCTAATACCTCCAAATGTCTCTTCTTTTGCTCTCTAAGCAACTTATTGTGCTCCTCCTCTCTTAATGCGGCCTCCATTTCCATCTTTTTTTTTTCTTCAATCATTTGTTGATGGATGGATTTTGGTTCAACGTATGGTTCGTAGGGATGGGTCGATAGGTAGTCCTTGACCTGCATTGCAAGTTGAAACACCATGACCTGGCCAATCATTTCTTTTGCTCCGTCCTCTAGCTGTGTTAATAATTCATCACATTGCTTTTGGGAAATTTTGTTCGGTTCTTCAAGTGTTATGACGGGTGTTTGTAGGGGATATGCCGTGGGGAATTCCACACATAGTAGGATGCTTCCATCTTCTTCTTCTCTTGTCACAGTTAGTTTGACCTTGATTGTCTTTCTCCCGATTGTTTGCTTATGAATGTTGAAAGGTTCCAGTATTATTTGTTGTTTTTCAGGAATTTCTTCATCGCTATCACTATTTGATGATGGTGTATCAATTTCTTTTATTCGTACCGAGAAAACTTTGATAGTATCTTTTGTGTACATGCTATCGAGAGCTAAAATCTCATTAGAAAGTTCTTCCTTCAAGTTCCGCGATGTACTATCCAATAGTGTATTGCCTTTGTCCACCGCTACAGGCTCTCTCACCTCTTTTTTTAGTTTTGCGGTGGTGTTGGACTTTCGCCTCTTGGCTGGCATTTTTCAAGGCTTTGCTTTTGTAATTGTTAAAAGTTATTTTTAGTAATGCATCCGGTGTTCAAGTTCATCACCCTAAAAGACGCGAGATGCGATACCCAATTTGGATCATAACAATCACATAAAACACTGTAGTTCTTTGTGGTTTCAACTTATGGGTTTATTTAGATATTTATTATAGCGAATACACAGGTATGTTTGTCTTTAAAATTACTCATCAAGTTGATCAGATTTTCTCTTGTTTACTCTATCGGCCTTCCTAACATACGGTTTGTTGTCACCAATGTAACCACAAATACCCACTCTTGGAGAATTTGACATTTCATCAAATTCAATAGTATTTTCATTCTCTTCCCTACAGTTATCACAATAGAAATTATGAGACTCAGGGTCAATAAACCCTGCTATTTTCTTGCACTCTACACATTTGAATTGGATAGGTTCATTGCGAGCTAAAAGCCTAACAGGTTTTCCATTCATACTACCCTTTGATATTTTCAATAGCACCCCAAAAACAGGTTGGCGGTCATAACTGTATATAAATCTATCATCTGCTTTGGTTAACTTGTCACCAATTTTAATAGATGAAAAAGGTTGCCAATGGTGGTCTTGCATTTGGTCGGCATGTGAATAATATGAAACTCTGCTCTCCGAGTCCTTCTCAAACACAAATTCGCTAGTGTGGTAACAACACTCCATCCACACATTCCTTATAAATGAATCTAAAGGTTTTAGATCTGATTTGCTATCCATTTCAACAACAAGAAAGTATTTTGACTGCTTAACCGCCTTCGATCTGTTATCTTTTATAAGGATTGTCAAAATGTCTTCATCTCCACTACTTACTCTGGACGAGCAATCGACTACGTGGTCCACAACGTTACTAATACCATTAAATTTCTCCTCACAACACCTACAGTAATGATACACCATGTCTAATTATTTAACCGGAATTTCCATTCCCGTTGTAAGATACCAACGCAAAAATGTTGTTTGAAAGATGAAACAATTTTTACGAAGGATACACAGTAAATGAAATATTTTCAAGCAACAACTTCATATTTAACGCACTATTCCTCTAAGTCTTTTTTTATGAAATTGTAAAAGGTTGGTCATCAAAAACAAGTTTTAATTCTAAACAGTAAACATTTTATAAGGATTCATAATGTTGTTGGGATCTATGGCCTTTTTTATCAATCTCATCATTTGTATACTTTGCTCTGTCTGTGAAAACTTTAGGTAATCTCGTTTCATCATTCCAACACCATGCTCTGCGCTGATGCTTCCGTTGTGCTGTTGTGTCCATTCATATACAAAAGGTTCAATCAAGTCGACCATCTCTAATTGATTTTCAGGAATGATAATGTTTAAATGTAAATTATCATCTCCCAAGTGTCCGAATCCAAACACCTGTGCTTCGCTTCCCAATCTCTCTTTTGTGTCCGAAACTAATTTGTACATGATGGGTAGAGGCATGCTTACATCATATTTGTATAAACGAGTACCTCCTTCCCGCCTCAAACATTCGGATATAGATTCCCTCATCCTCCACAAGGCTTTTGCTTGAGTCTCATCTGTCGACATGGTTCCATCCGTCGCATGTTGTTCTTCCAAAACATGTTCGAAAAATTTAGACAACTTGTCTTGATCGTGTGAACCTTCGCTTCCATGCGTCTCTATAACCAAATAGAACGAGTAAGGTTGATCTAACGGATCGTTAGCACCATGCTTAACTACCAAGTCTCTGCACTTTGCGTCGAAAAACTCAAAAGCACTTAGAATCTCTCCTAAATGTAGTTTGGCGGCACGGTATATTAATTGTATCTTTTCGAAACTGTCAACCGCCAGATAGACGACGTTGACGGATTTTGGTTTACTTGGTACGCTCATACTGACGGCGGTTATGATCCCCAACGTGCCTTCTGAGCCAATCATCAAGTGAGGCAAGTGGTATCCTGTGTTATCTTTTCTTATGCTCTTTAGCGTATCCACTATAGTTCCATCTGGAAGCACAAATTCCATGCCAAGGACATTAGCGTGCAAGCTTTTGTATCGGAGATATCTTATCCCACCAGCTGAGGTTGCCAAATTTCCTCCAATTTGACAACTACCTTTTGCCGCCAAGTCAAGGGGCATAATGTAACCGTGCTCCATGACTTTCTCATTCAACTGTTCTAATATACACCCACTTTGGCACACCAGTGTACCGCTCACATCATCAAACGATCTGGTGTAAAAAGGTTTTTAGGATATGTGCACATACTTGATCTGGTTCATAAGGTTTGTGCTCAAAACAATCTCATCAAATACTGGTACACTTCCACCAACTAAACCAGTATTACCTGCTTGGGGAACTACCGCAAGTTTTCTTTGATTGCAGTGCTTTAAAATATCTGAGATTTGTTGAGTATTCTTTGGGCGAAGGACTAATTGGCTTTGCCCCTTGTATTTTCCGAGCCAATCAGTATTGTATCCCTCAATATCTGTTGTCAGTACCCCACTTTCTCCTACAATACTTTTGAAGTGGTTGACGTCCTCCTCTTCTAACTAAATTTGATTAGGATAAAGGTAAAATGTTGAACTTGCCTTGGCATAAGATGATCCTCTTTGGGCGCTATATAATCTACTTGTGACATTTTTTAGACGTGAAGAAAAAACTCGGATCTGTCTGGTATGCATTGTGGTGATTGGTTATTACAATGAAACTTCATTTTGTTACTACCTGAATAAATGGCGCGTGTTCGTGACAATGATGGGTTTATGATTCATGATGATAAATTTGCTATATTGCTCCAGAGACTAAAGCAAGTGGAAGATGAAATGTACCGATTATCAAACAACGCAAAAGTACATACTGCAAAAGTGACCCAAGTGGAAGTAGCTTTTGAAGAAGAAACCCAATACTTAAAAAAAAGAATAAAAAAATTCAGAGAGCGCGATGCCGACTACGAAAGAATTATACGAGAACAAGAAGAGCGAATCGACAAAACGAGCATGTTAATAGAAAAGCTCAATGGCGTTTTAGAGTCTCGTCTTAAAACACACCTTAATGCAATGAGTGAGTTTGTTGGCGAAAGAGACAAACGTATTTATGAACAAGTGCAAGATTCAATCGCTCTAAATACATTGGTATTAGAAAAAGCCAAAGTATTCTCGACGGAGGAGTCAGCTAGACTATGGAATAAAAACAAGGATTTATTAAAAAAGATGAATAAACATTGGACACAGCAAATAGATAGCGTATTGAGACATGTTGTAATAGGGGATACTGCCAACAAGAACAAAATCGACGAGCTCTACTCAAAAGTAGAACAAGTTGTTGTAAAAAGCTCACAGGTAGAAGAGATTGAAGAGTTGAGGAAGTTTACAAAGTCTGAAATAAAAGCTACGAATGATAGAATTATAGAAATGAGTACAATGGAATCTGCTAGGATAGATGATCTACTTCAGCACATAGAGGGTTCACTACGCACTGAGGAGGACAAATCGTTTATGCGTCACAAAAACAACTTATCACTAATAAAAGATATGGAAGTCAAGCTCACCCATATTTTTACAGAAGTAGATGGACTGAAGAATAATGAACAGATTAAAAACGAGAGAATCAATAATCAGTTTGAATTGATGATTGATAACACTAAAACGCTGCACACGCGAATTGATATTCATGATCAAATAATCTACGACCAACAAATTACATCAAATCAGCTATCTCAAGCGAATATTAAAATTTTAGAGAACTTTGACTTGCTACAGTCAGACCTCAAAAAAGAATGCAAGTTGATGGAACAGGCTGTTGAGTCTTCAAAAGAAAGAAATACTGTTGAGTCGATGCTGGTGGATAAAAGGTTAGCAGCGTGCTATAAGGAGATTGAGAAACAAAACAAATCGGTGGACGGTAGCATCAAGCAAGTCCAATCACATTTAGAGATAGCTATGGTAATGGATCACGTTATTGATACCGTTGAATACATGTTGCAGATAGAGGAGCAGTGTGAGAGTATAATTGGTGACTCTGTGGATCAAGTACAGTCAGACACACAGGAGGCCTTATCTAAACTAAGTACAGAAATAGACACTGCAAATAACAATGCTAATGAAAAGAACAAAAATTTGGAAGAGTTAATAAAGACCAGTTGCAGTCAGGTTATGAAAACAACTGATGAGTCCATCGTGCAGTTAGCAGAAAGTGTCAAAGCATCCATCGATAATGTTGATGGTGAGATGGAGGCTAACAAAATTGAGACTGCCACAAAAATGGAACTTTTGAATACAAAGCTAATAAAGAATCAAGAATATGGTAAAGCCGTGTCAACAGCTATACGTTCTATTGACGATCGTATTGAAGAAATAAAGGAACAGATAAACACCATCAAGAATAGCAAAACAAACTCAAGACCAGTAGAACCACCACCCGACAAGGAATTGGACAACCAAAAAATAAAAAGAATCGAAGATAAACTATTAGATCATGACACTAGAATACGGCAATTCAAAGAGCTCTCCATTAATCATGAACAAATGATGCACAATTCCAAATCGGCGGACGACATTAAAATACAACAACTGCAAAACAGCGTGGACAATATGGAGAGCACCCTAATCATGCTACAAGATGTACAGCCACAAATTGATAACATAACGAAGGATATTACCACACTCCAAAACAATGTACAACAAATAACGCAGAGCCTATTTACACAAGATTAATATTAAAATCCTTTTAATGAATGTTTGGTTTCCTTTTTGCGAGCCTTTGCCTTGGCCAATCTCTTTTGTGTCTGACCCATGGTTGCTTTGCTTCTTACACCTCTGCTCTGTTGTATCATCTGGAAAGGTTTATTCTTCTTCTTCTCAACTTGAGTCTGTCCTCCCTTCTTTCTGTTGGCATGCTTCCATCCCTTTTCTTCTTCTTCTTCTCCGCCTTCATCGTCAGATCCTCTCTTGCGTTTGTTGGACTTCTTTTGTACCTCAAGCGAAGCAGGATCCACTGTTTCTTTTCGTTTCCTGGGGTGAACCTTGGCGCGTAATTTTAATTGATTCATTAGTTCGAATTCTCTCTGGGACAAAATCTTGGTTGAACTTAGATCTGCAATTCTCTTGGCCTTTTCTTCTGCCTTCTTTCTTAATTCTTCTGCCTTGACTTGATCATATTCGTCTTCGCTCTCTTCTTCTTTGAATAGACCTGCTTCGTCTTCAGATTCTTCTTTATCGGAACCTGAGTCGTCTTCTGCATCGTCAAATTGACCAGCTTCAAACATGTTTTGTAAAGAGTCTAGGTCCATGACTTGGTCTTCGTTGTCATCTTCACTTTGTTCATTTTGTTCATCGTCGTCGTCATCATTTTCATCATCGTCATCGTCGTCACCTTCAAGGTTCATGCGGTCGGCCAATTCTCTAAACTCTTGAGCTCCTAGACCTTCATCTTCCTCGTCATCACTATCATCTTGCCAGTCCTCATCACTATCGTTTGCTTTACCGTCACCATCAATGATTCTTGTCTTGTCCGTGATTTCTCCGACCTTCTCCCTAAAGTCTTCCAATAGGTCGATTCCTTGTAAACCTTCTCCGGCAGTATCCCCACCAAATGTTGCAATACTTTTATCTAAGGGAGCGTCTCTACCACGATCCTTTCTGTTCAACATCTTTGGTGCCAAATCTCTGAACAACGTAATGATACCTCTTGCGGCATGGAATACATTCTTGTCCTTTGATCGACTGTATTGTGTCAAATCTCTCAACAATGACTTGCGCATCACAAGTGGTTGCCTTGAACAAATCTCACGAATGGTATTGAGACCCACGGTCATGGCTTCTGGTGCGGAACGATCGGATGCAAAATTGTTGGCCAATGTCATGACAATAGGATGAAGAACTTCTGGTGGAACATTCTCATGCACCGATTGTGCACAAATGGCCAAGACTTTTGTGATGCTGGCTTGATGCGCAGCTAGATACTTTTGAAGGAAGGCATAGAAACCAAGTAAAGTAAGCTTATTAGCACTGATACACCTAGAGACGACATCCATCATGATCAAACGAACTTGGAAACTTTCATTACTAGATTTTAATTTTTGGAACAATTTTTCAACAAAACCTTGAGGGTCGTGCAACATGTGAAGTGCGCCGACCGACTGGTTATCTTTATTCATTTCCTTTTCAATTCTCTTTTCAATGCTTTTTACTTGACGCTTGAATCTTGAGTCTTTTGACTTTGTCTTCTTACTACGTGAAAATGCCTTCTTGATGCGAATTTCATTCAAATCCTTTTCCTTGTCGTGTACTTCCTCCTTCTTCTTTGCCTGTTCTTCTTCTTCATCCAACTCATATGTTCCCAGGAAGAAACTGCAACCAGCCACGAGGATTTTGGTGTCGTCGGAGAAGCATGCTGTCGCTATTACATTTACAGTTCGTTCGTCGTTCCATATACGTTTTCTGTATAATTGAATCATGACGTCGAGAGATGTTTTGGCGGCAATTCTAAACGAGTCTTTCAACATGCTGAACATGAAGTTTTGTAGACTTCTGTTGATTGCACTGTTTTTTGTTTTTTGATTGAGGCGCGTAATGTCTGCAACAATATGTAAGTAAACAATCTTTCGGAGTGATTTATCGTGGATTCTGAAAATTTTGAACAAGACTGGAAGCACACTGCAGGTGTTAGAGGGTATTGTTAATGAGGGTTTCATACGTTTTTGAATCTACAACATCACTGTTACGTAACGAGATTAAGCTAAGTACTACTTGTCTTCTGACTACTGGATGAAGGACTTGTTGATGTTGTTCGAGCAATTCAATCAGTTTATGTGGTAATTTACTAGTCTCATTTTTGAACTTTTGGGCACATTTACTAACGAATTGCAGTAGGGATACAAAGTCCTTGCTTTCATCGGATGGCTTGAGTTTGAATATCTCTATACTATTCTCCAAATGACGGATTTGACGTACAAAATCATCCTTATAAGTTCGAGGATTCTTATTGATGTACTCTTGGAGTACCAGTAATGAGGACATCTCTCCCTTGTGTGAAAATTGAACTTCAAAATCAACAAAAATATTGTAATCTATGAAATCCAGCTCAGGACAAGAATATTTTGATAGTCCTTGTGGAGCAACAATGTGTTCACGAGAGGCAGTGGAGTAGTTGGCAAGGAATAGAAGTCATTAGAATAAGAATTCTTCAATGTCAACCACGAAAACCACAATAATGAAAGTCTTAATATCCACAAAAACTCGTATTTATCAAGCATTGACGCAGCATGTCAAACCATATCATCAAAGATCACAATTACAACAAGTAGTTTTTTACTACGCTAACCGGAGTGATGAATCTTTGACAGGATGTGGTTTGTAGTAGGTTGATGCTCACCGAAAGGTTGACGCGCGCCGAGGCTTATCAAAATATCCTACAACTTGTTCTGACCGGTAATTTTTTTATAAAATCAATAGAAATTTTTAAACTTGTGGCACTTCATGATGGCCACTTTAAACCAGCGTCAAGGTGGGATAGTCTGGATAGAAAGCGTCCTTGCTAGCATAATACACAACTTGCTTTTCAGCCTCCTTCAACTTCTTCTTTTCCAGTGCCTGCCTCATTATAGTTCGAATAAACAAACGATTTTATCACACCATCGTCTCGAAAGTTCATCAACTAAAGTTGTTTTCTTCATACGAAATCGAAATCTTCTTTTTCATTTACCCATGTTAGGAAGTGGAGTTCAGCAGGTCGGCTAGGACAATATCAGTCTTTGCACAAATATTTTTTGAGCGTAATATCAGCAATATATTTGAATTTTGCTCCACTATTGTTGAGTTTTGACACATGATGGAATAGGTTGTTCGCGCCAAAATATTTATTCCCTCCTTTCAAAAACTCGTTTAATTATCATTAACAAACTCACATACAGACACTGAACCGAAGAGATATCCTTTCAATTGCCTGTAAGTGATGTATCTTAATAACAAAAAGAAGGGTCCCCACAAGAAGACTTGGCCAAAGGGCGATAAAAATAAGGAGAATAGATTCGACAATCGCAACAACACAAAGCCTTATTATGCTCAAAAGGATAAATATCCCCAAAAAGAAAAGTACAAAGATGACATTGCACGTGACTACGACGATACTAGAGATAATGAGGATTCTCCAAACATTGTTGACGATGATAAAGAAGATACAATTGTTACCTGGAAGCAACAAATGAAAGAGAATGATGACAGAATTGATAAAGAATTTGGCTTCGAAACATATACACACGGCCCTAAAAAGCTTGGATGGTTATTCAACATTCGACCAGTAAGTCCTACTTTACAATAAAATATAACCATGAAACAAGACAAGTGTTGTGGATGATGAAAGCGGAGTAGAATTAAGTGCCGTTGACTTTTACTTTATTGAAGAAGATGGCAGCACTTTTAAAGCTACTGCAGATTACGAGCCATACCTTTACGTGGGAGTCAAAAAAGGATCTGAAGTTGAAATTGAAAACTTCATTCGTAAGCAACACACCGAACTCATATCAAAAATCGACATTGTCGAGAAGGAGGATCTAGACATGGTATGTGAACTTGAATCCATTCATTCTTACATTCTAGACGAACCATCTCGCCGGCATTACCGCAAAATACCTACGCGTCAGTTTCAAAAACGTACCCAACCTAGTCAAGTTCCGTGACGTCATTCTACCGCTCGTAGAAAGAAATAAAAGAAAGAAGGATTCCACTCAAGATTACACTGCAAAGGATTTTCTAATCGAACAACCTCATGACATGGCCATGCACGAAGAGGACGACGAGGATGAAACTGGCGTAGATAATGCTTACACAAGACATCAAAGATTACAACGTAACCAGGCCAGAAACCTAGTGTTCGACTTGACAGAACGCATCATTGACATTCGTGAATTCGACGTCAAGTACCACGTGCGTGCAGCCATCGACCAAAACATTAGAGTTGGTTATTGGTACGAAGTACTAAACGTAGAAGGACAAGTACAGATCAATCCAAGAAAAGAAATTCTAGGACGTGCCAGACCAAAGATTTGTGCGTTCGACATCGAGACCACGAAGGCTCCGCTCATGTTTCCAGACGCCCAAAAGGATCACATCATGATGATCTCGTACATGATCGATGGACAAGGTTACTTGATTGTAAACAGGGACATTGTTTCGCAAGACATTGAAGATTTTGAGTACACGCCAGAACCAGAATACTCCGGACCCTTCATCGTTTACAACGTACAGGACGAAAAGGCACTTTTACGAAAATGGTTCGACCACATGAAGCACGAAAGACCAACCGTCTACGTGACCTACAACGGAGATTTCTTCGACTGGCCATTCATCGACACCAGAGCACGCAAGAACCAACTCGACCTGCGAAAAGAAATTGGATACTGGAAGGATGCAAGTAATGGAGACATTTACAGGAGCACCTACGGAATACACATGGATTGTTTCCATTGGGTGATGCGCGACAGTTACTTGCCGCAAGGAAGTCATGGTCTCAAAGCGGTGTCGCGTGCAAAATTAGGATTCGACCCCATCGAAATTGATCCAGAGGACATGTTGCCGTTCGCAAGGGACAGACCACAACATTTGGCCAGTTACTCGGTGAGTGACGCCGTGTGCACGTATTACCTATACATGAAGTACGTCCATCCGTTCATCTTTTCGCTGTGTAACATTATTCCGATGCCAGCCGACGACGTGCTGCGCAAAGGTAGCGGGACACTTTGTGAGATGTTACTGATGGCCGAAGCATTTCACCTGAACATTATATGTCCCAACAAGTACAAGAGCGATCCCGAAAAAATGTACAAGGGACATTTAATCGAGAGCGAGACCTACGTGGGAGGACATGTGGAAAGTTTGAGGAGCGGCATCTTCAGGAGCGACATTCCCAACAAGTTTGATTTGGATCGCAACGCTTATCAAAAACTAATCGACGATTTGGATCGCGCGTTGGAATTCGAAATCAACGTGAGGGAGAAGATTCCAGGAGGCGTCGCCAACGTTGTGAATTACCAACAGGTCAAATCCAAAATGATTGATCAGTTGACCAACATCATGAATCAACCGAAGCGCATCGAACTACCCATGATTTATCACTTGGATGTGGGCGCAATGTACCCCAACATCATCCTCACCAATCGATTACAACCATCCGCGGTGGTGAACGAATCCACGTGTGCAGGATGCGTACACAACAAACCAGACAGCGATTGCAAAAGAGACATGAAATGGGATTACAGGACCGAATTTTACAAATCGACAATGAGCGAATATCAAGTCATCAAATCCCAATTGAAATCGGAATCGTTTCCACAACCAAATGGTGCCTCCGTTCCATTCGAAGAACTCGACGCTCAACAAGGAGAAAAGATTCTCAAAAAGAGATTGACCGATTACACCAGGAAGGTTTACAGCAGGACCTACGACAAGGAACAAGTGACGAAAACGGCCACGATTTGTCAAAGGGAAACGCCGTTCTACGTGGATTGCGTTTTTCAATTTCGTCAACGACGTGATGATTTGAAATTGAAATTGAAGGAATGGAAATCGAAACAATCCGCAGCGACCCAACCAGCAGACATCGAACACGCAAAGAGCATGGTGATCGTCTACGAATCGTTACAATTGGCTCACAAGTGCATCTTGAATTCGTTTTATGGTTACGTCATGAGGAAAGCAGCCAGATGGTACAGCATGGAAATGGCAGGAGTGGTCACTCACACCGGATCACAAATCATCAAGACGGCACGCGAGTTGGTAGAAAAGATTGGAATCACTTTGGAATTGGACACGGATGGCATCTGGTGCATCCTGCCCAATTCGTTCCCTACCAATTTCAAATTACAATTGAGCGACGGAACGAGTCGAACCATCAGTTATCCTTGCTTGATGCTCAACGTCGACGTTTATCACAAATTCAACAATCCGCAATATCAAGATTTGAAGGGAATCGACAATCACGGAAAGAGATTGTACGAAAAGAGACCTCCGGAGTGCAGCATCTTTTTCGAAGTGGATGGGCCCTATCGAGCCATGATCCTGCCTGCGAGCAAACAAGAAGGAAAGGGAATCAAGAAGAGATATGCAGTTTTTCATGACGACGGATCGCTCGCAGAACTAAAGGGATTCGAAATCAAGAGGAGAGGAGAATTGAAATTGATCAAATTGTTCCAATCTCAAATCTTTGATCAATTCTTGAAGGGAGGTACTTTGGAAGAATGTTATCGACACGTGGGCGAGGTTGCTAATCGATGGTTGGATTTGTTGTACACCAGAGGTAAGGGAGAAGAGACGCAACAAATATTCGAATACATTACCGAATCATCCAACATGGCCAAAAAGTTATCGGATTACGATGTTTCTCAAAAGAGCGCGAGGATCACCACTGCGAAGCGATTGGCAGAGTTATTTGGCGACGACGTCATCAAAGATAAGGGATTGGTGTGTAATTACATTGTTGCTTGCAAACCGACGGGTGCGCCGGTCACCGAACGAGTGATACCCGTGAGCGTGTTCCAAAAATCATCTCAAGAGTGCATACCCTTCTTAAAGAGGTGGTTGAAGGATGATTCCATCACGCAAGTTAGTTTGGATCAAATCGTAGATTGGGACTATTACATTGAGAGATTAGGAAGTGCCATTCAAAAGATTATAACCATTCCTGCTGCACTACAAAACGTGGAGAATCCCGTTCCCAGAGTGAAACATCCCGATTGGTTGACCAAGAAGAAGAAGTTGATGAGCGATAGTCATCAACAACAAAGCATTACCAACATGTTGGTTCCCGTCGATAAGAATCGAATTGGCGATTTGGAAGATTTGATGAATGACGACGATGCATCTCGTTCGTCCAATGCAACCGTCGCATCATCAAGAAAGAGAACTAGAAATGACGACGAACAGGACGAACAAGATGATTATCAATTCAAAATGGCAAAGAAGAAATTAGACAAGATTTATAGAGATGCGAATCGAAATTTGGACCATGATTTCTTCAATCATGATTCTTATCAAAAATGGTTATCTCACAAGAAACACGAATGGTCACAGATGAGGAAGTTCAGAAGGAGCGAAAATCGAATCAGACCCACGTTGGACGAAACGGGAGGCATGGGTAATTTCCTGCGTCAACGTGGCGAAATGCTCAAAAAAAGCGATTGGCACATTGTTCAAATGCGTAATTCCATCAACAAGAATCAATCGAATCAAATTGATTTGTTCGTCATGTTGCCCGATCATAGTTTACAAATCATCACCATTCAAGTGCCCACACAAATCACCGTTTGTACGTTTACAAATCAACCACCAAAAACAAACGCAGCGATATCTTGGAACAGCAGCAATTCTTTACAATCGCTAATCTTGCCCAGACGCGTGACCAACGCTCATCATTTGCATCGATGCGCATTACCCGATGGCATGCAAGTGGATCGATTGTTCATGGATCATAACGTACAGGGCATTTACGAATCGAACGTGCCTCCGTTGTACTCGTGCATGGTACAATTAGGTAACGCTTGTCGTATTAAAAAATCTTCGCATTTCAAATTAAACGATCGAATCGCATTAAATGTAAATGACTTGGAACCATGTCATTCTTCGTCGATTGATTATTTATCGAATCAAGACGATCACTTGAAGAGGATATTCTTTTATACCAGCACGAGCAAATCAGATTCGAGATGCATCGTTGCCATTTATTTTTATGCGACCAAGAAGGTACTTTTATTGGTCGTTCACAAGAGCAGTCAACAAGAAGTAACGTTACCTAACATGAAGAGAATTCATCAAGAATTGAGGTCATCCAATGACGACGGAGTTGAAAATGACGAAATGAATGACGAATTTTCGAACGTGATTGATTTTGAATTTGATTGTAGAGCATGTAAGAACAAACAAGAGGCCATGACCATCGCGAATAGCGTGATGGATCAATATTATTCATCCAGGAGAGGTCCCAGCATCATCTTGTGCCAATCGGATCAATCCATTAACGAATTGTACAAATCGATTCCTTGCATTTCGCAATCGCCGATCGTCACGTTGCCAACTCATCAACAAGATTCAATCTATTCCAACGTGATGAGCAATTGGATGTTAGCACTGTTCAAATTAGTGGGCAATCGAAGCATCAAATGTCACGAATCGTACAAGAATTTGTACGATTATTGTAAATATGCAAAAATCCCATTAGGAAATCATCACCAAGATGATTCGAATGGATCGGATCAATTATTGGATGTATTGTATGGTCGTCAATTATCGCTAAATAACACCATTTCATGGTACTCCGATCACAGCGCACCTGATTTGGGATCTTCGCCATCTCTACAAATCAAAAACGAATGTGAAATGTTAAATGCGATGAATGCGGAAGAGATTTATTTACAAAACAACAAGAACAGAGTGAACAATCCAAACATGTATGGCATTTGTATCGAATTGAATCTGATGCATTTGCAAGTGAATGCAATCATTCAATCTCATTTGATCGTTCCCGATTCTGATTCTGATTCGAAAAACAAGGTTACCTTTAAAACAATCAACAATCAACACGACGACGACGACAATAGCAATCCAAAACAAGAGAACGATTTGATCGCAACCACCAACGTTCAAACGTGTGCGCCTGCATTCAAGTGCATCAAGCAATTAATCAATCAATTGTTCGCAGATGCCTACACCAGCAACAATGACCACGTTTGCAAAGTGGCAGATCACTTGTTGAGCGACATGCCGCGATTCATCAGCACGCCGCTCAGCAAGTTATACGATCCATGTTTATACGCAGCCATACACGAATTACAAACCAGAATTTACTTTCAATTGTTGGCGTGCATCAAGAAGATGAATCATAAAATCATTTATGGCGATTTTAATAAGGTGATACTGAGCACGGATCATACGTGTCCGGAACACGCTCGTGCTCAAGCTCATCACTTGATCAATCACCTATCCAAAAACAAAATGTTCCAGTGGATGAACATTGAGTTGGATAAGGTGTGGGATCGCTTGTTGTGGGTGGACGATAGGAATCATTGTGGCATCATATGTGGACAATCTGCCGGCGAAATTACATTGCATCGCGAATGGGATTTGATGAGATTCATGCCCCATGAAATTCAATCTAGTTTCGCGACCATTGTTGGCGATTATGTTGCCATGTTGTATACCAAGAAATCTGCATCGTCGTCATCTGATCATGATTCGGATCGAATCACATTGTTGGCCAAGAAATTCATAAGGGAGAATTTGACTCAGCGGTTGTTACAATCGGCGAGTATTATTCAAAAGAATAAACAAGTGTTCAAGATGGACACCGGTAGCATGGTGAGCGCCGATCATTTGGATGCGGCACTCGAATTTGTAAAGATTGTTTGTCACGTGTTGTGTTTTGATTTTCAAATCAGAGATGATGTTCAAATCATGAAGAGCAATGCTCTCAAATTAATCAACGTCAAGGATTTCTCTAGGGGCGCACAATTTAGAGATTTGAGAACTAGTTTCGTGTTGCCCGCCGTGACTTGTAATTTCTGTGGTACTTGTAGAGATTTGGATTTGTGTAGGGTAGTTGATTCCGATTGGAAGTGTGAAAATTGTAATCAATCCATTGATGTTCACCAAATAGAAGGTAGATTGTTGGATTATGTACACAAGAAAATGATTGGTTATCAGGTGCAGGATTTGCATTGTGTAAAGTGCGGTAGTGTTTGTGCCGATAACATGAGCTCTCGCTGTGAATGTAGTGGCGAGTGGGCGTGTAAGCAGACGCCAGCTCAGTCGCAACAAAATTTAATCTTGTTGAAGAAAATATCTGCAAGGCATGGATTGGCGAGATTGTCGGAGACCTTACAGTGGATGTTGAATGTATAATAAATGATTTGTTGTGTAAATGTTCTTCAATTGATTGATTGCTTTTATTAACCTAATGCTGTAATATTATAAACAGCCAAAAATTGAAATTAAACCCAAATATATAACTAAAACTTTATGCAAGCGGTGAGGTTCGAACTCACGAAGCTGTTGCAGTGGATCTTAAGGCCACCCCCTTTGACCGCTCGGGAACACTTGCTAACAATAAATGACTTATTTATATGTATGTATCATTACATAATCATTTCAACTATTCGAGCCAAACAGTACTCTGAGGTAAGGGAGGGATTGGAACGATCTCGAATATTGTTGTCATCATTTTGATGACAGTTGTTGTTGTGATTATGATTGGAGATTGATGGCAATATTTTGCTTGGTTTGTTTTGTTTTAAATATTGCCTATCAATCCTGCTCCGCTTTTATACTCATACTCTACCGTTTAAGTTTTAAGTGTATCTATGTTTACATTATCTTTACCCAATCCTTTATTGCCACTACTTACACAAACAAGTTTATAAAGAAGAGTCACCTATACTCATTTCCAAAAAACGTGGGTGTAGTGTTGAGGTAATTAAAGATGAAGAGAAAAAATAGCGATGTAGGAGATGATGTTTGCACAAAGAGATACAAAAGTGATGCGAGTAGTTCGGTCTTTGACTGTGAGGATATGCTTTTTCACATCGCATCTTTTATGTGTACAGGGAGTTGGATCGCATTATGTAGTACGTGCACCAATATCAACAAACATAGTAGAGACTCGAGAGCGACAAAATATAAAAAGTACACTGTTCGAAAAATAGCAACCGATGCAGACATTACAGATGAAAACCTCAAAGGAATACACGCTCTTAACATGAGGTATTGCAGACAAATCACTGACAAAGCGTTTGTTCACCTCAAAGGAATACATACTCTTAACATGAGTGATTGCTTTGATATTACTCACAAAGCACTTGTTCACCTCAAAGGAATACATACTCTTGACATGAGTTGTTGCACTCGAATAACTGACAAAGCGTTTGTTCACCTCGAAGGAATACATACTCTTAACATGAGGTATTGCAGACAAATCACTGATAAAGCACTTGTTCACCTCAAAGGAATACATACTCTTGACATGAGTTGTTGCACTCGAATAACTGACAAAGCGTTTGTCCATCTCGAAGGAATACATACTCTTAATATAAAGTATAGCGATCAAATCACTGACAAAGCATTTGTTCACCTCAAAGGAATACATACTCTTGACATGAGTTGTTGCAGACAAATCACTGACAAAGTGTTTGTTCACCTCGAAGGAGTACATACTCTTAACATGAGATACTGTAATAAAATTACAGATGCAGCATTTGTTCACCTCGAAGGAATACATACTCTTGATATGAGGAATATCGGTGAAATCA